>CAUYQG010082563.1:0-12004 GCA_963574415.1 Tarsius wallacei
TCCAAGTAGCTGGAACTACAGGCACGCGCTACCACGCCCGGCTAATTTTTTGATTTATTGTAGAGATGAGGTCTTGCTTGCCCAGGCGGGTCTCGAACCCGCGGGCTCAGGCAATCCACTCACCTCAGCCTCCCAAAGGCACGGGATTACAGCCTGAGCCACCGAGCCCGGCTGTTACTGACTTTCTGAACTGCAACCTGTCCTGTTTTGTATCCTTCTCCCAGGACTAAGGTAATTTGGCTTTTATCAGACTTGCCAGGATGTCCTTACTGACACCAAGCCACTGGTCTATGTTCTAGGGGCAGCGTCAATCACTTTTGGTTTTGACACGATTGTAGCCAGACAATCAAAACAGAATGAAGGCAGCAAACAAGAGTCCCATTGTGGAGAATAATTTGGCAGGGGTAAGCCAGAGCTGATGCTGAAGCAGTTATGGCTAGAAAGTTGCAGAAAGTGACCAGGGGACTGTCTGGGAAGAAAGTCAGCAGATGTCCTCAGCAAACAAATTCACACCCTCTCTCTGTTTACCCTAAACATTGGCTAAATGAGTAATCACTGCAGCACTTTACAATTTACACCTTCACATCTAACATCTCACTGGATTATCACAGTGACACTGGGAGCAAAAATACTGAGGTACTAGCATCATCTCTGATGCAGAGATGAAGAAACTCAGCCTTACAGAGGTGACGAGGATTCACTAAAATGCTGAGGCAGGGTAGCTAGCACAGGTTACACATAGATAGACAAAATTCTTATTATTATTATTATTAGTATTATTTTTGAGTTGGAGTCTCACTGTCGCCCAGGCTCACTCACGGCCACCCCAGTGTCGACCTGCTGGGCTCTGTGGATCCTTCCGCCTCAGCCTTCCAAATAGCCCAAACTATAGGCGTGTGCTACAGCCCAGCTTAATTTTTTATTTATTGTAGAGATGAGATCTCGCCATCTTCCCCAGGCTGGTCTTGAACCCTGGGGGCTCAGGCAATCCACTCACCTCGGCATCCCAAAGTGCTTGCCCAGGGACCTACAACCAGTAGGTGGGACCTGGCACAGACTTTGTGGCTTACAGGTTGAGTGTCTCTTATCCAGAATGCTTTGGACCAGAAGTGTTTCAGATTTCAGACTTTCTCTGATTTTGGAATCTTTGCAATATGCTTACTGGTGAAGCATATCAAATCTGAAAATCTGACATCCAAAATACTACAAAATCCAAAAGGGAAAAGTCCTTCCCTATTACTTACTCAGTTTATTTATTTATTTAAAGATGAGTCTTGCTTTGTTGCCCAGGCTGTACTTGAATTCTTGGGCTCAAGCAATCCTGCTGCCTTGTCCTCCTGAATAACTGGGACTACAGGTGTGTGCCACTGCATTCAGCTCTCTATTACTTATTTGGATGTGGGATTTTAGAAAACTTACTTAACTTCTCTTAGCCTAAATTTCTAATCTATAAAGTAAGAAGTGAAGATAACTACCAGAGAGGATTGTTATGAGGATTAAACATAAGGTATTTAGTTTATAATTCCTGACACAGAGTAGGTACCCACCTTTTCTCCTTTCCCTTTCCTGCCTTTTGGTACCAGACTCACTTCCTCAATTGGAGGATAGCTGGTTTTTACTTGACATTCCTCCAAGTTCCTCCTAAGACTAGGAAAGAGGTGAAAATTGTCTACTGCAATTTTTAAAATCCCAACTAACCTTTTGAAAATATTAATAGCTCTCTTAGCACCAGGATGGGATCTGGCAGCCATACTGTTTGTACAGATGCCGGAACTGCAGACACTAGGTCTCCAGGAGGGAGCCAGCTGAGGATCTGGATATGGAGTTTTCCACCATGTAGTCTTAGCTTTCTTATAGATGTTATAAAACTGCTCATTGGCAAGGGCTCAAGACACTGAGAACTGAGTAAAAATCGAATCTCTGGAAGAATGCATTAGGTCCCCTAATATGTGGAAGGTGAATGTCTTCTGTCTTGTTGCCAGTTCCTAAGTCACACTGGAACAGCTTAATGTTCTGCACAACATTATCACCTGAGTCTGCATTGGGCCCAGCTGTTAGGGACAGCTTTCTCATTTAATTTGTGTTCTTTTTTAAGTGTTTGTTGGGGCAAACGTTGCATTTTTTTTCATCTTTAAAAATTACACAGGAGCCGGGCTCGGTGGCTCAGCCTGTAATCCTGCGCCTTTGGGAGGCTGAGGTGAGTAGATTGCCTGAGCCCGCGAGTTCAAGACCCACCTGGGCAACTTTGTGAGACCTCATCTCTACAATAAATCAAAAATTAGCCAGGCGTGGTAGCACACGTCTGTAGTTCCAGCTACTTGGAAGGCTGAGACGGAAGGATCGCTGGAGCCCAGCAGGTCATGGCTGCGGTTACCGGGAGTGTGCCACTGCCCTCCAGCCTGGGTGACAGAGTGAGACTCCAACTCAAAAAACAAAAAAAAACAAAACAAAAAATTACACAGGAACAGGAGATGAATGCTAAGTGAATGCCAATCACTTTGGACCTGAAGGCACTTTAGGTTTTCTTCTGACCTCTTGACAGGCTCACTTACACAATGTGGAGTTACATTTGAATAATTAACTTCTGTAAGTACCCTGCTTTCCAGTGAATGAGTTAAAGTAAGGAATAAAGCCTGTGGGTTGGAAAAACAATTTCAGGAAATCACTATTTTATGTGGAATAAAGAACAAATGGAAACAGACTAAAATGATTTTCTTTTTCTTTTTTTTTTTTTTCTTTGACTTGGAGTCTCCCTTTGTTGCCCAGGCTGGAGTGTAGCAGCATGCTCACGGCCATGGAACTACAGGTGCACAACACCATGCCTGGCTAATTTTTTAATTTATTGTAGAGATAAGGTCTCACCAAGTTGTCCAGGCTGGTCTTGAAACCCTGAAGTTAGGCAGTCCTCTTGTCTCAGCCTCCCAAAGTGCTGGGGTTACAGGCTTGAGCCACCGCACCTGGCCTATGGTTTTCTTTAGATGGAGGGACTGTGAGTAAAATATCTTTCTTTTTTTTTTTTTTTTTAATTTATTTCAGTCTGAGTCTTATGCTGTTACCCAGGCTAGAGTGCAGTGGCATGATCACCGCCACTACAGCCTTGACTTGTTGACTTGCTGGGCTCAGATGATCCTTCCACCTCAGCCTTCCAAGTAGCTGGAACTGTAGGCACACACCACCATGCCTGGCTATTTATTTTATTTTATTTTACTTTTTGAGTTGGAGTCTCACTGTGTCGCCCAGACTGTAGTGCAGTGGCCGCTCCTGGCCACCGCAGCCTTGACCTACTGGGCTCTGGCGATCTTTCCGCCTCAGCCTTCCAAGTAGCTGGAACTATAGGTGCGCGCTACCACACCCGGCTAATTTTTATTTATTTATTTATTGTAGAGATGAGGTCTTGCCAAGTTGCCCAGACGGGTCTCGAACCCGCGGGCTCAGGCAATCCACTCACCTCAGCCTCCCAAGGCGCGGGATTACAGGCTGAGCCACCAAGCCCGGCTTATTTATTTATTTATTGTAGAGACATGGTCTCACCAAGTTGCCCAAGCTGGTGTCAAACCCCTGGGCTCAGGTAATCCTCTCATCTTCACCTCCCAAAGTACTGGGATTACAGGTGTGAGCCACTGTGTACAGCTAAAAATATATTTTTGTTATTCTTTGATTTCCACATTTTCTCAAGTGAGCATATATTGCTTTTATAATAAGAAGAAAACTTTTCAATTGCTATTTAAATAACTGGTAAATAGTAAAGTCCAGATGAAAAGTAGCCACAGTTTATAGTGTGATTAATAAAACAAACTAGGAGTAGATTCCAATTAGGCCATTATTTTGAGAGTTAAGTGGGGATTGTGAAAAAGAGAATTATAGCTGCTAGCAGAAATTCACTATGTAAGATTCAAGCCACCTCATCCTCTTTTTGAAGTGTGACTGGTGTAAAAACAAAATAAAATAGAAATTCAGCTTACGGGCATTTGTTATAGCCGGATTGCCAGAAAGGAGACACAACACACAGAGGGTCGAATTTTCAAATCCTTTATTAGCTGGCAGTTGAGAGTAGGCTAGTGTCAGGAAAACTCTCGACCCCAAACAGAATGAGCAGGGGGTTTTTAAAGGCAAAAATCACAAAAGCTGTCTAGCTATGATTTCACTTCTTGGCAGAACGTTTGACAGTTATGATTAGATATGAAACTTGCATTTAGGGAGTTTCCAAGCACTGAGGGAAACAATGTGGGTGTGTGGTGTGATTACGGGAAGGTTACACAAGGGAGTTATTTCTAGGATAAGATAGAGGATCTGTTACAAAATGGAGTTACTTATGTCAAGTAAGTTATTACAGGCTATTACAGGTTTTGCAGATAGATATTTCACATTCAATAGCTCTGTTAAGTCTGTGGGTGCCTGGGAGCTGAAAAAGAACCACTGTGCGATAGGAGTGCTAAATATCATCAGGCTTTTTTTTTTTCAACTTGGCTGCCAACATGCCATCCATACTGAGGAAGACCTGGAAACTTCAGGGCTATGTGAGCCAAGGCCATGGCCGCATTAGCGAGCACCGAAAGCACCCGGGAGGTTATAGTAATGCTGGTGGCTTGCATCACCACAGGAACCAGAGCTTCTGTCCAAATGTCAACCTTGATAGATTGTGGACTTTGATCAGTGAGCAGACAAGGGTGAATGCTGCTGAAAACAAGACTGGAGCTGCTCCCTTCATTGATGTGGTGTGATAAGGCTACTACAAAGGTCTGGGAAAGGGAAAACTCCCAAAGCATCCTGTCATTGTAAAGGCCAAATTCTTCAGCAGAAGAGCTGAAGAGAAGATTAAAGGTGAGGGGGGAGCCTGTATCATTGTGGCTTGAAGCCACACAGAAGGAGGTTCATTAAACGCTAATGAATGCTTTAAAATATATATCGAATCTGACCTTGATGAACAGTGGAAGAAATCATGATGTGTGAAATTCTTTGATAAAGAATTTATTTAAGAAATTTTAAAATGTTCTACATACAATAAAAAAAACTCTGCACTGTTAAAAAAAAAAAAAATCATTAGGCTTGTGCCCTGTATGTCGCTCACATTGTGGGAATGTTCATGATTGGCATGTGGGGCTCATAGTCTGAGGAGTGTTCCCAGTTTACATTTCCCAGGTCCCTTGAAGAAATGATAAAACAACTTTTGTTAGTCTGTCCTAATGTAGGCATAACTGGGATTTATTTTCATGTGTTGGTTAATAATAGCTAAAAGAGCCGGGCATGGTGGTTCATGCCTGTAATCTCAGCACTTTGGGAGGTGGAGGCGAGAGGATTGTCTGAGCCCAGGGGATCGAGACCAGCATGGGCAACTTGGCAAAATCTTGTCTCTACAATAAATAAATAAAATTACCTGGGTATGGTGGCACGCGCCTGTAGTTTCAGCTACTTCGAAGGCTGAGTCACAAGGACCGCCTGAGCCCACAGGTCAAGGTTGCAGTGGCCTTGAGTATGCTACTGCACACCAGCCTGGGCAAAGAAGGAGACTGTTATTTAAAAAAAAAAAAAAAGGTTGGGTGGGGTGGCTCCTGCCTATAATCCTTTAGGAGACCAAGGTGAGAGGATTGTCTAAGCCCACTCCAACTCAAAAAAAAAAAAAAATAGCTAAAAGATAGTCTGGACCACATAGCATCTCTAAGGTAATTAAATCAAAACCATGCCATCCTGTCTCTGGAGAGTAAACAAAAGAGTGGATTAATATAGTAGACTAATATCTTATAAAGGCTTTTTTGATTTCTACCAATCAGGAGTAATTGCTCCTCCTTTGAACTCATGTAGCTCCCTTTTTTTTTGAGACGGATTCCCATTATCCCCTTTTATCTCCTCTTAATTCCATCCTTCAAACTGTTGCTTCCTGAATCATAGCTTTGAGAATATTGTTTCCTTGCGTATCCATCTTTGGTAACTAAAATGTGAGGGTAAAGCCTATTGTATTAATTATCTGTTGCTGCATAAAAATATTACCATAGCCGGGTGCGGTGGCTCACGTCTATAATCCCAGCACTTTGGGAGGTGGATGCGAGAGGATTGTCTGAGCTCAGGAGTTCGAGATCAACCTGAGCAATATGGTGAGACCTCTTTCCCACAATAAGTCAGAAAATCAGCTGGGCATGGTGGCACATGCCTGTGGTTTCAGCTATTTGGAAGGCCGAGGCAGAAGGATCGCCTGAGCCCAGCAAGTCAAGGCTGCAGTGGTCGAACATGCCACTGCACTCCAGCCTGGGCGACAGAGTGAGACTCCGACTCAAAAAAAATTACCTTAAACTTAGTGGCCTAAAATAGCACACATTTATTATCTCACAGTTTCTGTGGGTCAGGAGTCAGGGTTACGTAGGTCCTCTTCAAGTCTGCAATCAAGACATCAGTTGGCTTCTAATCTGATACTCAACTGGGGAAGGATTCCCTTCCAGGTTCCTGTGGCAGCATTGAGTTCCCTGCAGATTGTTGGAGTGAGGGTCTCAGTTTCTTACTGTCTTTCAGCTGAAGGATGCTCTTAGTTCCTTGCCACAGGGCCCTCTCACAGAATGTCAGCTTACTTCTTCAAAGCTAGCAGAGGAGAGTGTCTTTCAGCAAGACAGATGTGAAAATAATATGTCATGTATTCATGTTCAGGCACTCATATACATTCCATCACTTTTGCCATGTGCAAGCCACAAGTCCCACCCACACTTAGAGGATTATATAAGTGTGTGAATATCAGGAAGCAAGAATCCTGCAGGCCACTTGAGTCCCACTTGAGTCTCTGTCTGCCGTAGCAGTGTGTCTTCAGCACCCTGAATAGTGAGTGCATGGCACAGAGTAAGTGCTCATATTTGAGCAAATGTGTGTAGTGTGATTATTTTGTTTCCAATTCCTGGCTTAAGCCTTTTTTCTCACTTCTCTTCTGTTTCAGAGTTACTGACTTACTCTTAAGACTCCTCTTACTGTCATCTGTCCTCATGGATGAACTTCAGGATGTTCAACTCACAGAGATCAAACCACTTCTAAATGATAAGGTAAAGACTGTTTTCACTAAAATATATACAAGTCTTTTCTTCTGATACTCACTTGCTATATTATCTGAGTAGTACCTTCATTCAAAACATATTTAGATTGACTTTCAATGGAGAGAATACTTAAAAAAAACATATGCGATGGGGAACCCCCAAAATACCTGGGATTATCTTTGGAGAGCGGGCTCTTGTAGTACAGGCTTCCAGCTAGGTAAGTGTTCTAGGAACCAATTGGCATCAGTGTACCAGCTAGCGTTGTTGTAAGAGACTGCATTCAGCTTCAGTGAATTTTTTTTTGGAGATTGTTTCCACAATTTGGCCATTTCACGATGGGTAATTTGCGAGTGTACCTGCTCACACTGTGCTGAGTGTTCAGCAGTTTTTGACCAAAAAACAGCTTGGTCCTCATGCCCTCCCCTTCCTATTCACCTAGTTTTGCCCCAAGTGACTTTTTTTTTTGTTTCCCTGGATGAAAAAATTCCTCAAAGGGAAATGTTTTGCTGATGTGGAAGAGGTGAAACAAAAAATGGCAGAAGCACTAAAAGGCATCCAAACTGGGGCAACCCCTTTGGGTCCCCTCCTACTGTGGGAGCTTTTCTGTCCTCTCAATAAATCCTGCTTTCTTAAAAAAAAAAAAAAGGCATCCAAACTGATGAGTTCATAAACTGTTTTGAGCAGTGGAAAAAAACATCTCATTAGGTATTTTACATCAAACAGAGAGTACTTTTGAAGATGACTGAAATTTAAATGTGTAAGAATAAATACATAATTTCTTATAAATAAATTTTTTTATTTTAAAAATGTGAGGTACAGTTCAGGATGAGGTATACAAGCAGTCATCATACAGGTAAAGTTTGGGCCTCCCTTTGGTCCCCACTTTGCCTGGTTTGAGATCAGGTACCCTTACTGATGCATGTACCCGCCCCCCTTCCCACAGTGTCCTGCCAATCCCTTTTTTACGGTATTATGGTAAATGTTCAGGGTCCGCTTATGAATGAGAACATATATTCTGGGTTTTTAAAAATCCTTCCTTCATATTTCATGACCCTCTTTTGATATCTTCCCTCCTTTTCTTTCTACTTTTGCTTCCATGGGCCAGATTCAATCTCTTTGAGATTTTCCTATTTTACAGATAGAGATGTTAGGGAAAAAATATTATGGCAAAGTCAAACAGAAAGTATGAGGGTGGAGTTTGACTTAAAATCCAAGTGTTTTGACTTTCAGTTTCTATAAGAAAAATTTAGACCTGGGACAGTGGCTCATGCCTTTAATCTCAGCACTTTGGAGGCTAAGGCAGGAGTATTGCTCGAACCCAGGAGTTCAAGACCAGCCTGGGAAACATAGCAAGACCTTGTCTCTACAGAAAATTAAAAAATGTAGCTGGTCATGGTCGTGCCCAGGTGACTGAGGCAGAAGGATTACTTAAACTCAGGAGGTTGAGGTTGCAGTGAGCTATGATTGTGCCACTGTGCTCCAGCCTGGGCAACAGATCGAGACCCTGAGTCAAATAACAAGGAAAAAATTAACATCCATGGTTGGTGAAGTACATAGGCTGCAACGCTCTCCCTAAAGTTTGTGAAGTTTTTGAGGTGAACTTTCTGTCGGCATCACAGTTTTCATCAGGTATGCTTGAACATCAGTAACATTCCTCATTTTTATGTTAGTGTTAGAGAAGTACAAGGTGCGCAGCATGGTTGACAGCCACCAGGACTCAGCAAATAAAGGGTGGCGTGATACGAGTTACCAAAAAGTTAAGAAAGGCTTATTTTCTCTCTTGTCCCTCTTTGTTCAGTATACATGCCTGGATTCCTTTTCACCTTGTTCTTTTGGTTTATTGCCCTTGTTCCCTATTCAGATACTCTTACACGGCTTGGTATGAATGAGTCCATGGCATCCTTTCCTGAGGGAGGGTGAATGGAGAGTAAGGATGAAGATATATGATGTTGGGGTTGGGGGCTACACCAGAAGATTCTATTGCTTATTAGCTTTTCCTGCCCAAAGCAAAGCACTTCATTCACAACTTTGGGGCTGCTGACTTTTTATGTGTTTACTAATTTGTTGAATCCTGCTAGCCTCCTTTTCATCCCTGTGACCTCTCCATCTCCACTCCCAACCCTTCATTTATCTTTCACTAGACTTCTTGCATTCTCCCTTGGCAAGCTGCACAGTTGTTGTTGTTTTTTAAGTTGGAGTCTCGTCGCCCAGACTGGAGTGCAGTGGCCTCTCCTGGCCACTGCAGCCTCGACCTGCTGGGCTCCAGCGATCCTTCCACTTCAGCCTTCCAAGTAGCTGGAACTACAGGCGCGTGCTACCATGCCCAGCTAATTTTTTTTTTTATTTATTGTAGAGATGAGGTCTCGCCAAGTTGCCCAGGAGGGTCTTGTACCTGCAGGCTCAGGCAATCCAATCACCTCAGCCTCCCAAAGCGCGGGATTACAGGCTGAGCCACCGAGCCCGGCAGCTGCACACTTTTTAAACACACATTTGGTTTCTCCTGCTGCTTCCTCTCATGTTTCCAGAAAACTCTCTCCTTTATGTACCGTCTTTTTGTACATGTGAAGGGTTGTCCCAAAAACATGTGCCATGAAGGAGGAAGGAAATAAAATCTGCATCTGTAAAGCTGAGCCATAGAAATGAATAGTTACAAGGCAGGTAGAGTAGGCAGTTTAGCTTCAGAAAGATAGTAGTCTATCCACAACCTGGTTGGTCATCAGAGTCAGCTGGGGAATACAGATTCCTGGGTCCCACTCTAGACCAACTTAATTGGAATCTGGAGGGTGAATAGAAGGGGCAGGACACACCCACACGCTCTGTGATCAGTCATTCTTTTTTTTTTAGATTGGAAAATATAGTTTATTTAGAAAGTAAATTGGAGAAAGAGAGGAGATTCACCTCCCCAAGGTAGGGAAGGGGGCCAAAGCTAAGAAAACATAACAGCCATAGCTCAAAGAGCACTTGGCTTGGCCAGTGCTTAACAAAACAATGGTGAGAAAATAAATTAGAGAGAAAGAGAAAGGAGATTCGCCACCCCAAGGTAGGGGAAGGGGCCAAAACTAGGAAACATGGTGCAACCATAGCTCAAAGTGCCACATGGATACACCAGAGTTTAACAAAGCAATGGCTGTTCTCGAGTTCAACTTCGGCTTCTTGTTGGAACTGCCTGGGGAGATTTAAAAACTACTGATGCCTAAGTTCTGCCTCTTACTGATACCTGACTGAATTGGTCTGGGGTGTGGTTGAACTTTTATGAAAGCTCCCAAGATTGTGGGCTGGTGTGGTGGCTCATGCCTGTAATCCCAGCACTTTGGGAGGCAGAAGTGAGAGGATTGCCTGAGCCCAGGGGTTCGAGACCAGCTTGAGCAACTTGAGATATCTTCTCTACAATAAGTAAATTTTAAAATAAGTAAATAAATAAATAAAATTATCTGGTCATGGTGGCATGTGCCTGTAGTTCCAGCTACTTGGAAGGCTGAGGTGGAAGGTTCACCTGAGCCTAGCAGGTCAAAGATGCAGTAGTTATGATTGTGCCACTGTATTCTAGCCTGGGTGACAGAGTGACTCTGACTCCAAAAAAATCCCAAACCAAACCAAACAAAAAGCTCCCAAGATTGAGAACTGTGCCTAAAGTGATTCTGATTAGCTAATGTTGGAGACCCATGACCTGATGGGAGTCAGATATTTGAGGACTGGGACACAAATGAAAGGAAAGTCCTTCCCTAACCCTGAAAGTCTGCACAATGCCCAAGGAAGCACCTAAATGAAAGAATCAAGGAGTTAATTGATTGGTTATCTCATAGAAAAGGCAGCTGGCAAAAGAAAGATTTAGTATGAACCCATAGAATTAATGTCTGAGCCTCTTCTCTGAGGCCACAGAGATGCTTTACCTGTGTCTGATGCATGTGAATTGTGTCCTCCACAACTTTATATTTTGAAGTCTAAATTCCTTCCCCATGTAACTGTATTGAAGATAGTGCTTTTATGGAGGTGATTATAGTTAAATAAAGTCACAAGAATGGAGCCCTAATCCGATAGGTTGGGTGGCTTTATAAGAAGAGGAAAAGAGATCTCTCATCTCTCTTTCTCTTTATCTCCCCCATGCCATGTGAGGACACAGCGCAAAGGCAGCTGTCTAGAAACCAGGAGGAGAGCCCTCACCAGAAACAGAACCCTGCCAGAGCCTTGAGCTTGAACCTTCCAGCCTCCAGAACTGTGAGAAAATAAATATCTAGGCTGGGCATGATTGCTCACACCTATAATCTCAGCTCTTCAGGAGGCACTTGAGGCCAAGAGTTCAAGACCAGCCTGAGCGACATAGCAAGACCCCATCTCTACAAAAAATAATTTTAAAAATTAGCCAGGCATGGTGGTGCACATCTGTAGTCCCAGCTACTCTGGAGGTTGAGGTGGGAGGATTACTTGAACCCAGGAGGTCAGCGCTGCTGTGAGCTATGATGGCACAACTGCACTCCAGCCTGGGTGATAGAGGGAGACTCTATCTAAAAAAAAAAAAAAAAAAGAAAAAGAAAGAAAGAAAAGATCTGTTGTTTTGAGCCATCCAGTCTATATTATTTTGTTATGGCAGCACAAGTAGACCAGACTGTCTCAGTTCCCAACAACTGTCAGTTCTTCTTTGATATGTCTGTTTTGTTCCTACCCACTTCCATACTCCATCTTCTTTCTTTCCCTGAGAAGTAGGTGCTCCTATCTATCACTATTCATGAGAACTTTCTCACTCCAGCCAAGCAGGTAGATAAGCAAGGGGCCCTTTTTAGAAGTGGCATTCTCTTTTTTTTTTTTTTTTGAGTTGGAGTCTCACTCTGTCACCCAGACTGGAGTACAGTGGCCGCTCCCGGCCACCGCAGCCTCGACCTGCTGGGCTCCAGCGATCCTTCCGCCTCAGCCTTCCGAGTAGCTGGAACTACAGGCGCGCACTACCACGCCTGGCTAATTTTTGATTTATTGTAAAGATGAGGTCTCGCCAAGTTGCCCAG
>CAUYQG010082567.1:0-22964 GCA_963574415.1 Tarsius wallacei
CTTGCTCCAAGTTGTTCTCCATTTCCCTTGCCTCTTCTGGGATAACAATCAGGCATAGGTTCAGCCTCTTGATATAATCACCCATCTCTTGTAGGTTTTGTTCTTTCTTTCTGAGTCTTCTTTCTATGTTTTACAGATTGGGCTAATTCCATATTCTGGTCTTCAAGTTCTGAGATTTTTCTTCAGTGACATTAATTCTACTTTCCATGCTTGTCATCTTATTATATATATACTGGATGAAATTTTTTATTGCCCAAATCTCTGTTACAAGTTCTTTCAGCGTTGTGTCTTGTCTTTCTTGAGTCTTATTCACTGTTTGCATCCATTTCCTAATCCCTGTCATATTCTGGGGCCAGTTGTTGGTGACTTCCATTGTTTGGGCACCAAGGTCTGACTTTTCAGGAATTTTGTCTTTGGTACACTTGAAATTGCCTGAGGTCTTCCTTTGGGTTTTCCTCATTTGTGGAAAGATTTCTTGTTTTTCGCTTTAGTTCTGTTATTCAGTGTCAGTTAGAGAAGCTTTCCCTTCTGATGTTTGCTCAGTCCTCTATTCTTCCCTGATTTGGGTTCTGGATTTGTTCTATTTTGAAATAGGACCGTGGATGGGAAGTTTTGCTGTCTCTTGTAGTTTTTGGAATTCAAATTAAGTAGGGGATGGGGCACTAAGATTCAGAAACTACTTGCAAATTACAAGTCACCAACAACTGGCCCCAGAATATGACAGGGATTAGGGAATGGATGCAAACAGTGAATAAGACTCAAGAAAGAAAAGATGCAATGCTGAAAGAACTTGTAACAGAGATTTTGGCAATAAAAAACTTCATTCAGGATATACATAACAAGATGACAAGCATGGAAAGTAGAATTAATGCAACTGAAGAAAAATCTCGGAACTTGAAGACCAGAACACGAAATTAACCCAAACTGTAAAAAACAGATTTTTCTTTGTTTTCTTTCTTCTGTGCTTAATATCTTTTTATTATGGTATGTGTTCCCTTATACCCACTCCCCACTAACACTCCATATGAATGATAATGCAAAGCAGAAACCAATGCAAAAACAACACACACACAGACATGCACACACACCCCAAAAACATACTGGAATAACAACAAAGTGTAACAAAAACAACAAAAAAAAAGCCAAGAAAACTAAACACAAACACATGCCTAGCACAAAGTGAAAAGAGAAAAAAACAGTAAGATCAGGAAAAAAAAAAGGAATTCAGATAAAACCCTCACATATATATTGACACACACCTTAAACTATTAAAAAAGAAAATAAAAAAGCCCAGAAGATTAAAAGAGGAAAAACAAAAACAAAAAAATTGAAAGATGAACACTCAATCATTCACATGCACACATAAACAGAAAACAACAAACGAAAGAAGAAACAGAAAAAAAAATTAAAAATTGGGGGGGATGCAGACATTACATACACATTCATGCACAAAAGAAAAATATTTTTAAAATAGATGAACTAACAAACATTCACAGAATTTTTAAAAAATTTTAAAAAATTAAAAATTAAAAAAAGAGAAAAAACCCTGCCCTCTTGTGGCAGGCTCTGTAATTGTTCCTCTAATCAGGTCTCTCCTGCAGAGCCACTTTTTTCACTCTCTGCTCAGTGTCTGGAACCGGGAAGGAGGAGGTGCGGTGGAGATGGGTGGGGCCACAGTCCTCCCCTCCCACTCTCGTATGGTCAGGGAAGTCTTGCTGGTGGGGAGGTACAGGATTGTCTCTCTCCCAGGTATGTACTCGCTGGGGTGACCCAGCCAGGCCTACTCTGGAATGGAGTTCTTCTATTGCAACTGACTTCCAGGCTCCGCCTGGGTTTGTCCCTCTCAGTCATGGTCCAGCTGTGCTGGGATGAAGGGGTTTGGGTCAGCCCCAGACTGGACTCACCACTGATCTCTTTGGAGTCCTTCCTCATTATCTTCTGGGCACACCCTTTCTCCTGGGGCTGGATCACGGTAGGGGGTGGGGCGCCTGGAACTCAGCACTCATCAGGTCTCTCTGAAGTTTGTGCTTTCAGGATATTCCCTCTGGGACACAATCAATCCCTGAGTAGTTGATCCGCCAGTCACAGAGATCAGGTCTGTTGCTCCGTGGTGAGCAAGTTGGAGCACTTTCCTGCCCCGCCTTCAAAATGGTGGTGGGGTGCCTCTCTTGTCCTCTTCCATGGGACTTTGCCTCTGAACTCCCTCTGCAGCCCCTGCTGCCAGTGCCCTGCCAGGTGCTGAAGTGGTGAGGCAAAGCCTGGAACTGGCAGTCTTTCCTGCTGCAATGGTGAGGGAAAGCCTGGGATGATAGTCTCTTCTCACTGTTTTTCACAGGAAAACTTTTGGTCGTTTGTTTTTTTAAATGGCGCTCAGCTTCTGCGACCTGGGAAGAGGCAGGGGCCAAGCAGAGAAGCTACAGCACCAGCCATTGCACCGGGGGCCTGAGCACTTGCTCATGAGCCCCTGCTTAGACAGTCTCTCCCAGCATTTTCTTCCCAGGAAGAGTTTGGTTGATTTAAAAAAAAGAAAGAAAGAAAGAAAGAAAATTGTACTTGGCTTCTGTGTCCCAGGAATTGTTAGCATCCAAGCCCAGTAGCTGTGGCACCAGCTGCTGCACCATGAGAGCCCTGGCTGCTAGCTCCCTAGCCCTCACTCAGTCAGCTACTCACACACCTACTCGTTCATCAGCACCTACACAAATTTTTCCATACCTTCACTCACTCACATCGGGACTCACATTAGTCCGACTGGCTCGGCTGCTATCTTTCCGACCTCTCTTCTGGCATCTTAAAAGGACAAATATTTGAAGGCCTTTGTATTTCTCGTTGCCTATAATTTCAACCTCTGCGCTGTAAAAAATAAACATCATATGTCATTTTTGCCCGTATGCTATGGATTTCCAAATATTGGAGCATTAGAAAAATGGAATATATTATTCCTTGTAGCCTTTTATCTTTAGTGAGAAGAACTAGTCTCTGAATACAGCAGAGATTTTGCAGCTTGTTACAATTCCTAACATATTAAAAATCAAGTTTAACAAAATGAAAATGGAAACCCACAGGACACTTGTTATTCGTATTTGCAAAGCACTGATCAAAAACTTAGCTTGAAAAGCTGTCTCTTCTCTCAATCTCACTTCCTTCTTCTCATTTACTAAATAGGCTTTTGAGGCTCACAAGACTTTGTGATTTTATGGATATGAATCCTGCTGTCTTTAGCTTCCTGCCTCTGGAAATAGGTGAGCAGTGCTACCTTTGATACAAAAGTCAGGTCACTGTGTAATGATGAATGAAGAGACATTCTTGGTAACCACACTTCAAGGGCAGGATTTTCATATATCTGGCACATCTGCTGAAAAGTTGTAGGTCAAGGGGTTCTTATGTATTTCTCTTATTTTATAGATGAAAACATTTGGTGCAATGATGTGCACATGCTGCATTATCTAAAAATATCCTATTTTATCTATTGAAAAGAAGAGAAATAAATAAGGAAAAAGGACGAAATGGATTATAGAAGTAAGTAGCCTGTGACATATTGATGGAAACAAAGTAAATAGAACATGTAAGAGTAAGAAGGAATGAAAGGAGTTATGGGCTGAATTGTGTCCTTCAAATGTGTATGCTAATGTCTTAGCCTCCAGTATCACAGAATATGACCTTATTTGGAAGTAGGTTTGTTGCAGATGTAAATAGTTAAGATGACATCATACTGCAGTAGGTTGGACCTTTAATCCGATGTGACTTGTTGTCCTTATTAAAAAGAGGTTTGGACACAGACATGCACTCAGAAAGATGAGCATGTGAAGATGAAGACAGAGGTGGGAGTGATGCAGCAGAAATCCAAAGGAATTCCAAAGATTGCCTACAAACCAGCACATGCTAAGAGTGAGACCTGTAATAGATTCTCCTGTATGACTCTCAGCAGGAACAAATGGTGAGGACACATTGATTGCAGAACTCTAGCCTCTACAGCTTTAAAACATTACAATCTATTGTTTAACCCACATAGCTTGCTAGTTTGTGGTACCTTGTCATGGCAGCCTTAGCAAACTAATGCAGAAGCGCTTAGGCACCAAATGTGCGAGATGCAGTCTGGACAAATGAACATGGTACAAATAAGACTCAGGAAGTGCTAGTACCCCAAAGTGTTTTAATTTACCCTATGTCTTTCCTTTTGATTTTTGCTGTGCGTTTATGATGGATTTAATAAGTTGTGTGATTCAAGCATTTCGATGTGGTCTGTGAGCCTTCCTGTTTGGTGACATCTGGGTTAACTTGCTAGGCAGTATACTTCTTAGAGACTTTCTATCACATCAATGTCTTTTCCCAGATGGACCAACCTTTTAGAACCTAAAATTCAGTTGTACTTATTGCACTTCTCAAAGTGTTGTGTGGATCTTCATAAAAAATTGCAGATTTTTTTTTTCTGTTATCCTTGTTTTGATGTACTAGAACACAGGTGTAAGACCTTCTTGAGTTATCTTTGGAAGTGTGAGCGTTATCTATTTCAGCTTAGGAAATTTTGGTTTCTCTGATTGTATAGTTAGTATTTCCCATAGTCACTATTACCGCTTGTGTTTTTTTTTTTTGCTTCTGGGTTGTAATCTTATTTAGGAAATATTATAAGTATTTTGAAATCATTGATTTACTACAATGAAGTCTATGCTTTTTCCCCAGAAAGATTACCTTATGTGATGATAAAAATCTGTTTAAAAATTTCACCTTCCTTTTATTTTCATCTTTACTAAAGCACTTATAAATTTTTAAAATACATCCACAAAGAAGCCCCAAAGTCCTTATAATTAAGTTTTGTAAAGAATGTTCTATATTTGTTTACATTAACAATCTTCTAATTAAACTGATTTTCAAGGCTTGTCTGGCATTGCTCAACTTCTACATTTATGGATGAATTGTTTAATTTATCATACCTGAAAATTCCCTCTGAAATGTTCAGCTTTCTCTTTGTTACTGCTTTTCTATATTTAACTGCTCACAGAAGTCAAGAGGGGTATCATTTGGTGGTTTGTTTACTATTTATAATTGGGCCTCTCTTGAGGCAGGGTCAAATTAACTCATGAGTTTTGATCCTAGCAATTTAACTTTCCAATGTTTGTTTCTTTCTGTAAGTAGGGATTTACCATTCAATCATACTATTTCAGTAAAGGATGATGGAAGCGAACAGCCTGATTGTTGATAAAACTGAATATGACTCGGTAGTATAGGGCTAAGTTTACTCCTCTCTAGTGGTAAAAAGGCCTTTCATTACAAAAATAATGCAGTGGTCAATTCATCCATTTCCCAAAACAGTCTATGCTTTGGCTACTGAATATTTAGACTCAGGTATTTGTAGTCTAGTCATTTCCAAAGGGTAGTTTTGTAAATCAGTTAGTAGCATGTTGGTTGGGCAATTAAGCCCAAGAATCAGACTCTGAGAAATCCTGACTTTAGCTGTAGAGCCTGTGTGACTTTGAGTCAGTCACTTAACCCAGCTGAACTAATGTCCCCATCTGTGAAATAAGTGTCATAAACATAAACACCTTCCAGGAATATTATAAAGATTAAACAAGATAACATGTAGGAAATTCTCAGCAGACTGCCTAGCAAATTGAAAGGCTTACCTACCTGTTAGCTGTTGATAATTTCTACTTTCTAATATTCATTTCAGTTTAGCATTTTCTTTCACTCTTTTTTGTGAATGAGATACTTGAATTAGAAAGATGTCAGATATTAGCCCTTTCATGGAGGCTTGCAACAAGTTAGGAAGGAAAGGTATGTGAATTATTTCACTGAACTAAGATAAAGGCATGCAGTGGGTACATAGTCAGTACAGAAGAGGGGTACTAATTCTGATATGGAGAGTCAGGGAAGGTATCCTTATTAATCATGAAACCTAAGTAAAATATAATCAGGAGGAGACAGCTTGAGTAATGGCAAAAAGCCGTGTGCAATGCCTTGCAAATAGTCAAAACTTGCTGAATTCCAAAGAGTAAGATACAAAGTGAGAAGACCGAGAGAAGTACTCTTCCATTGATACCTACTAAGGGGCTTGCTCTTTATTTTTTGAGTGACAGAGACCAAGTGAAGTACAGTCATGTGAGCCATAATGATGTTTCGGTCAACTACAGACCGCATATACCATGATGGTCCCATAAGATTATAATGGACCTGAAGAATTCCTATTGCCTTGTGGGTATAACATTGTAGTACAAAGCATTATTCACATGTTTGTGATGACGCTAGTGTAAATAAGCTTACTACACTGCCAGTCCTATAAAAGTATAGCTCATACAATTATGTATGGTGCATACACAATAAACGACCGTTACTGGTTTATGTATTTTACTATTCTTTTAAATTGCTATTTTAGAGTGTACTTCTGCTTACATTTTTTAAAAACCTAAATGTAAAACAGCCTCAGGCAGGTCCTTCAGGAGTTATTCCAGAAGGCATTGTCATGATAGGAGACTGTGATCCCATGAATGTTATTGCTTCTGAAGATCTTCTAGTGGGACAAGATGTGGAGATAGAAGACAGTGATATTGATGTTCCTGAGAGTGTGTAGACCTAGGCTAATGTATGTGTTGTGTCTTAGTTTTTTAATAAAAAAATCTTACAAAGTAGTGGGTGCTAAACTACGGGTCTTGAAAAGCACACAGAATAGAATAATGGACACTGGAGATTCAGAAGACAGGAGGATGAGAGGGGAGGGAGGGATTAAAAACTACCAATCAGGTACAGTACACACAATGTACACAGATACACTGAAAGCTCAGACTTTACCACTATGCAATTCATCCACATAACCAAAAACCACTTATTCCCCTAAAGCTATTAAAAAGGAAAAAAGGGTTTAAAAGTTAAAAATTTTAAAATAGGAAAACCTCAGCGAATAAGGATATAAGGAAAGTATTTTTGTACAACTAGATGATGTGTGGGCGTTTAGAGCTGTGCTATTATAAAAGTTAAACTTTAAAAGCTTATAAAGTAAAAAAAAATGTTACAATAAGCTAAGGCTAACTTATTATTGAAGAAAATTTAAAAAATAAATTTAGGGTAGCCTAAGTGTACAATGTTTATAAAGTCTACAGTAGTGTACAGTCAGTAATGTCCTAGGCCTTCACATTCACCATCACTCAGTTCTGCAAACTCCATTCACAGTGAGTGTCCCATACAGCTATACCATTTTATATCCTTTACACCATATTTTTTCTGTACTTTTTCTGTGTTTAGATATACAGATATCATTGTGTTACAATTGCCCACAGTGTTCAATACAGTAACATAGGTTTTTAGACTAGGGGCATTAGGCTATACCATGTGGCCTAGGTGTGTAGTTGGCTAGACCATCTAGGTTTGTGTAGACCACCTAGGTTTGAGTGTGCTCCATGATGTTTGCACAATGATGAAATTGCCTAATGACACATTTCTCGGAACATACTCCTTTTTAGTTTTTGTGTTTAAGCAGGGTTATGCTGTGGAACGATCTGATCAGTATGTAGAAGATGGACTTAAAGGAGCAAAGAAGAGAGTAAAGGAGAGCGATGGGGGGTGGAAAGAGAGAAGTGACAGAAGTGATGATGACCATTCTCATTGAGGCAGCAACAGCAGTGGTGGTAGAGAAGAACAGGAGGGTATAAAAAATGTTTAGATGGGTACATCAGGTAGAACTTGGTGATCAGCTGGAATGCAGAAGTGGGAGACAGAAAACATAAGAAGAATCCCAGTTCCTGGGTTGCGTAGCAGGAAGGATGTAACTGCTCTAACTGAGACAAGGACTCTGGAATAGGATGGAGAGTTGGGCCTGGGAGAGAAAAGATTCTGTCATGATTTGTTGACTTTGACACCTTTTCTCATGAGAAGTCCAGGAGAAAATAAGAATCTGAGGATGCTGGAGCACACTGAAGTCATTGAAAGGGAACAGCTTCCTGTACCATATGTTACTTACCAGTTGCCAAGAGGAAATCACACTAGAATCCATGTAAGTATTTAAAACTCAAAGCAGGGAAAAGTGTTGAGCTTTATGGTGAAAGGAACTATCACTGATGGATGACTATGCTTATACTAAACCTATTAATCCTATTAATTTTATGTATCTACTATTTTATCTACTATATCTACTCTTTTTTCTCAAGTTTCTCTAAGTTGCTCTTAGTTTGCTTACAGATTTTTTATTTTTATTTTGTTGGGTGGCTAACTCAAATAATTTCATCTAAATGCTTAAAAACAAAACAAACCACGCATGCAGTTAAACTCAACACATCTTTATGAGGTACTTACTTTCTACTCTTCAGTACTTTCAGATGCTGAAAGAAATGGTATAGAAACAAAATATGAACATTTTATTTCCTGACCAAAAAAACTCAAAAATTTTCAATCGTTACCTTCAATTATATTAAATCTCTCTCGTTCTTTCAATTTTATGGTTACCTTTACAAAACAGTTCAATCTAGTTCATCTCAGAAGTTGTAATAGCCTCATTACTGGCTAGACTTGTGTTACAACGAATTTGGAACATAAGGGGGCTGAATCTGCTGTTTCTCTTTTTCCTTTCTTCTCTTTCTAGATCTTGCATCCTGATAGTTGGGCACCCAGTTCTTTCTATTTGTGTATCTTGATGATACTTTTGCTTTTTAAGAAAATATAAAAATATATTTTAAATAAAATAAACATTTAAACTCAAGAAGGCAATAATTTCCTCATTAAAAAAAGACTGCTGAAATACTAATGGGTATTAGTGGTCTTATTATTACAGAGTACAGTCATGGACTTGTGTAAATATGCTGTTACTTTGACTAAGGGTCCCCTTTTCTGAGACAGAAAAGGGACAGACAACCTTGTAGTTGGATCTAAAAATCTATTAAATTTTTTTGGTAGAAATTGTACTGAGAAGAGTCATTGGGAATATTAGATGATGGCAAGAATTTCTGCAGGTAAAGCAATTCTGGAAAGTATGCATTTGCAGTAGAGTCCAGGATTCTTTTATCCTGTGATGTTCATCTATATAATTGTTTGGAATTTGCACCAAAATATTGCTGATGTGTAGATTGGACCCTTTTCAGCTCAGATGGTTGTTTCAAATTAGTGGAATTATCTTGAACTGTCTGTGATATGGAGTTAGTTTGGATTCTATACACGAAAGTTTTACAACTGGTATTCTTCTTGTATTCTTATTTTACCCCAATTATCTTGATATATCATTAATGAGATGAGTATGTCTACTCTTTTGGTTAAAATACCTAAAGCCACGTGTGTCACTTAATTAATCTAAAGACTTACAGTAAAGCACTCCCCCCCCATACATGGAAATAACTATAACAATAATACTATTGCCCTCTCAATAAAATCTACACATGATTCATTGGAGCATAGATGGGAACAATCATTTTAAAAGATGGAGGGGACTAGGTCAGCAAGACTTGACTGTGATAGGATTAATTATCTTCATGTATTTAAAGACATAGAATATAGTGAGTTATAGAATCAGGAAAAAAATGCGTATAAAGAAGTTGTCACCAACCACTGACCAAGAGAGAAAGCTGTTACCATTCTGTTTCTGGTGTTCCATTCTCATTCATGAGACCATTCCAGTGATGAGGTCAATGCAAGACTCATGTTATTCTGGCATTAGGCATCTATCTCCTCTAATTGCCTTTGTCCTAATATGAGGCTTACAAGCAACATTTTAGTCATGAATTGGTTTCTGATCTAGGCTTGCCTTTGGAGACCACATGTGTTGGTTACCGAATTGCAAGCATTTCAGTCCTTATGGCCATTGTTTCTGTTTATGAAGAATATAAGTTTTTAATGTCATACATTAGTATGACAGTCATGTTAATGACAGCATAAAGTGGACCAGGTGAGGCAAATCAGGTTTCAAAGCCAGCAGGTTGGAAAGCCAGGCCTGGACTGTGGGGACCTCATCAACCCAATCATATCATAGTGAGACAACTTTTAAAACAGGTCTTTTCCTAAGCGGGTCACATTTCTTTGAGTGCTTATCCCTACAAGTGAGAAATTATTTGTTTGGCAATGTATCCACAATAACAGTGAGAAAAAGTATGCTCTTATTAGGCATTAATCTCTGGAATTGCTAAAACTTCCACTCTAAATGTACATGAATATTGAATTTAGTACAAAATGGAAGCTATAAACAATAAATTATGAGCATTAATATATATGTATATCTCTATATTTTATGTATTTTTATATATGTTTATATTAAGCCTAATTAACAATTGCACTTCTTGATATACGGGCAGCCAACAGACACTTGAAAAAGTGCTTAGCATCACTAATCATTAGAGATATGCAAATCAAAACCGCATTGAGATACCATTTAACCCCAGTAAGAATGACCATTACTAATAAAATAAGCAACAACAGATGCTGGGGAAGATGCGGAGAAAAGGGAACGCTTCTACACTGCTGGTGGGAATGCAAACTAGTCAACCTCTATGGAAAACAGTGTGGTGATTTTTAAAAGAACTAGAAATTGACCTTCCATATGACCTAGCAATCCCCCTACTGGGAATATACCAGGAGGAACTGAAATCATTCTACAAAAAAGATACCTGCACCCACATGTTTATTGCAACACTATTCACAATAGCAAAAACATGGAACCAACCATGCTGCCCATTGAAACTGGACTGGATAAAAAAAATGTGGTACATATATACAATGGAATATTATGCAGCCATAAAGAAGAACAAACATGTGGGCTTCACAGCAACTTGGATGGATTTAGAGTCAATGATACTCAGTGATCTATCACAGAAACAAAGAGCAGAGTACCACATTTCTCACTCATATACAGACCCTGAATATTTATCATAATACTATAAGAAGGGGATTGGCAGTACCTGGATACTGCCAGGGTGGGGTGGAGGGGACACAACATCAATAAGGGTACCTGATCTCAAAGAAGGCAAAGTAAGGACCAAAGGGAGGACCAAACTTTACCTGTACAATGACCTTTTGTATTCTTAATCCTGAATTGTACCCCACATCATTAAAATACAATTTAAAAACTGCACTTCTTTTTACAAGCAGAAAATAGAAAATATATTTTTAATTCAATGTTACAAAAGATAATTTTAAAAACAAGCACATAGTTTTTTTATAAAATTGTACTTTATGGGGGTAAAACAATGACATGAGATCTAGTCTCTTAGAGCATTTGTGAGTGTACAAAACATTATAGTTGACTACAGATACAGTGTTGTACAACAGATCATCAGATCATATTTATTCTGCTTAACTGAAACTTTATGACTTTGATTAGTAACTCTCTATTTCTCCATCACCCAGTTCACTTCCAGCAACCACCAATCCTCACTTTGATTTCATAAATTTGAATATTCTAGATAACTTATATAAGTGGAATTATAGTATTCATCTTTCTGTGACTGGTTTATTTCACTCAAAATAATGTCCTCAAGGTTCAACCATATTGTTGCAAATTGTAGAATTCTCTTCTTTTTAAAAACTGAGATGTATTCTATTGTATGTATATACCTAATTTTCTTTATTCATGAATTTGTTGATGGATATTTGAGTTGTTTTTACATCTGGGCTATTGTGAACAATGCTGCAAAGAACATGGGAGTGCTAATATCTTTTCAGGAATCTCAATTCATTTGGAAAAGTACCCCCAAATAGGATTGCTGAATCATATGGTAGTTTCATTTTTAATTTTTTGAGGAATTTTCATACTGTTTTTTATTGTGGCTGTACCACTTTGCATTCCCACCAACAGTGTACAAGTGTTCCAATTTCTCCACATATATAGCAAAACTTGTTATCTCTGTTATGTTATTAATAAACATCCTGACAGTGGGTGAGGTGATATCTCATTGCAGTTTTTATTCTCATTTCCCTAATGACTGATGATGTTGAATATTTTTTTCATATACTTGTAGACCGTTTATATGTCTTCTTTGGAGAAATGTTTATTCAAGTCCATAGCCCATTTTCAATTAGATTGTTAGATTTTATTGGATTATAGAAATTCCTTATGTATTTTGCATATTAATTCCATATAAGATGTGTGGTTTGCAAATATTTTGTCCCACTCCATAGGTCACCATTTCACTCTGTTTCCTTTGTTGTGCAGAAGCTGCTTTATTTGATGCATTCCCAGTGGTCTATTTTTGTTTCAGTTGGATGCGTTTTGGTATTTTTCTATAAAAGTCTTATCAAAACCATTAACATAAAGCTTTACTCCTGTTTTCTTCCAGAAGCTTTACAGTTTCAGGTCTTACATTTAAGCCTCTAATTCACTGTGAGTTTATTTTTACACTTGGTGTAAGATAACAGTCTAATTTCATTATTCTGCATCTTTCCAATGACATTTATTATATATTCTTGGTATTCTTGCTGAAGATCAGTTGACCATATATGAGTGAATTTAAGAGGGGGTACCCAAAACAACCTGGAATTAGTTTTTTGAGGGCAGGCTCCTTGTAGTATAGGCTCCCCCCACCTGATAAGTTTTCTAGGAAGCCATCAACATCAGTGTACCAACTAGTGTTGTGAGAGGTTGCATTTAGTTTCAGTATATTTTTGTTATCTGTGTGGAGAGTCTTTCAATGTGTTTACCCATTTTATGATGGGTGATTTACCAGCACGTCTGCCCTCACTGTGCTGAGAGGTTAGCAATTTTTGACCCCAAAATGGCGTGCCCCACCCTCCCTATTCACCTAGTCTCACCCCAAGTGACTTTTTTGGTTTTCCCAGATGAAAAAAGTCCTCAAGGGACTTTATGCCAATGTAAAAAAGGTGAAACAAAAACAGCAGAAACACTGAAAGGAATCAAAATTGATGAGTTCAAAACCTGTGTTGAGCAGTGGAAAAAGCATCTTGATAAGTATATTGCATCAAAAGGAGAGTACTTAGAAGAAGACTGAAGTTTAAACATTTTAGAATATATATATACAATTTTTAGACATAAATTCTGGGTTTTGGGAGTCTCCCATCATATTTCTGGTCTCTGTTCTGTTCAACAGGTCTATTTTCATGCCAGAACCATTCTGTTATAGCTTTTTAATGTATTTTGAAATCAGGAAGTATGAAGTTACCTGCTTTGTTCATCTTTCTCAAGATTGTTTTGGCTACTCATGGTCTTGTAATTCCATATGAATCATAAAATTTTTTTATCGTTCTATATAGATTATACAATTTATTTCTCCTTCTGTAAAAAATACCACCAGAATTTTGACAGAGATTTCACTGAATTTGTGAACTGTTTTGGGTAGTATGAATATTTTAATAGTTTTAATTCTTCCAATTCATTAACATGTGATGTTTTCCCACGTTTGTATCTTCTTTAGTTTTGTAGCTTTTAATACTTTTCTTTCTTAGTTAAGATTTCTAAGTATTGTATTCTTTTTGGTGTGGTTGTGTTAAATTAAATAAGCAGGGTGCTATTAGACTGAAACTGTCTCTGTACACTGAGAACCTACATAATGAATTGCTACCTAACTTAGTATATGAATAAACTGAAACCTAACATAGTAGTTTAACAAACAACTAAGTTTCAGGCAGTCACAAGCAGCTGAATTTATGTTTATCACAGGCAGCCAACTCTTCACACCATGCCTAAACAAGGCGAGCGCCTTATTGCACCGTGCCAAATAAGATAAAAACCTAGCTTCAGCCAATCAGGTGATTTCTGTACTTTGCTTCTATAAAAGCCTATTGCTCACATTGCTGAGTGGAACTCTCTGAACCTTGTCCAGTTATAACTGATGCCTGATTCATAAATCATTCTTTGTTCGAATAAGTTCTGCTGAATTTATTTTGTCTAATTTTTTTTTTTTTTGGTAATAGTGATAAATAGAATTACTTTTATAATTTCCTTTTCAGCTATTACATTGTTAGTGTCTAGAGATGCAAATTATGTGTCCTGCAACTTTCCTCTATTCATTTATTAATTTGAACCTTTTTTGAAAATGAAATCTTTATGGTTTTCTATGTAGGAGATCATGTTGCCTGCAAATGGGCAGTTTTCCTTTTTCCTTTAACTTAAATTTCTTTTCTTTTTTATTTTTTCTTGACTAATTGCTCTGGCTAGGACTTCTAGTACTCTGTTGAATACAAGTGCTAAGAGTGGGCATTCTTGTCTTGTTCCTGATCCTAAAAGAAAAGCTTCCAGTTTTTCATCATTGAGTATGATGTTAGGTGGGCTTTATTGTGTTGAGATATTCTCTCATTCCTATTTTTTGAGAATTTTGTCATGAAAATGTGTAGAATTTTGTCTAACAATTTTTCTGTGTCTGTTGAGATGAAGTGATTTTTTTTATTCTACGTAATATTAATATGGTGAAACAGGGTCTCATTGTTTTGCTCAGTCTGGAGTGCAGTGATGTAATAAAAGCTCACTGCAGCCTTGAACTCCTGGGTTTGTGTGATCCTCCTGTCTTGAATCCTAGGTAGCTAGGCCTACAGGCACACACCACCACACCTGGCAATTTTTTTTTTTTTTTTTTTGAAGAGACGGTGTCTTGCTATGTTGTTCAGGCTAGATATTTTCTTTTGTTTTAGTATCTTTGCCTGGTTTTGGTATCAGAGTAATACTGACACCATAAAATGAGTTTGGAAGTGTTCTTTCCTCTTCAATTTTTTTGAAGAGTTTAAAAAGAATTGACATTCATTCTTCTTTAAATACTTGACAGAATTCACCAATAAAGCCATCTGGTCCTTGGTTTTGTCTTGGGAGTTTTGATTACTAATTCAGTCTCCATATTAGTTATAAGTATGTTCAGAATTTCTGTTCATTCATGATTTAGTCTTGGTAGGTCATACGTTTCTAGGAATATAGCTATTTCTTCTAGAATATCTAGTTTGTTGTTGAATAATTCTACATGGCAGCCTCTTGTGATCCTTCTCATTTCTGTGCTATCATTTGTAATGCCTCCTTTTCCATTTCTGATCTTATTTGAATCTTCTATCATTTTAAATTAGTTTAGCTAAAGTTTTGTCCATTTGGTCGACATTGTTAAAAAATCAATTCTTCTTTTCATTGATTTTTTTTCTATGGTTTTCCGTTTTGATTATTTTTGCTCTGTGTATTATTTTCTTTTATCTGCAAAATTTTTGGACTTAGTTTGTGCTTTTTCTAGCTTCTCTTGTTGTAAAGTTAGGTTTATGTAGGATCTTTCTTCTAGTTTAGTGTAGGCCTTTATCACTCTAAACTTCCCTCTTAGTGCTATTTTTTGTTGTACCCCATAAGTTTTGGTATGTTTTGTTTTCGTTTGTCTCAAGGTATTTTATAAGCACATAGAATTTAAAAATAGTAAATGCTTTCACAATTTTTACTATCTGTAATCATTTGCAGCAGGCCTAATCCTAGCCATTTATGTCTTTTTCATGTTCTACCTTATTTTCAGCCAAAAGGAGTAAGCTCATAGATAATTTTCTGATATTGTAAGAAGGAAAGGGGATGACTTCCATTAGAGTATGTGCTTTATGCTAAGAAACATCTGTGCTTTTCTCCCTTTGACTTTTTATTGTAACATCTTTCTGTACCCTCATATACATGTTATCTTTCAAGAATAAATGTTATATAAAACATCTTTAGCAATAATAAGTATTTGTCATTCCATTAACTCATTTGTTCTATGTGATAAATATTTACTGACAATCATATATGTATATATTTTTCAAGTGTCTGTCCTATAGAACATCAGTCTGATATACACAATAAACAATACAGGAAATACACAATAAACAGGGAAACTCAGTAACATTAAAAAAAAAACCTAGATAAGTGCTAAGGATAAAAATAAAAATAAATTAGGGGAGAGAGAGTTAAATAATGGGAGTTTGCATTTTACATAAGATAGCCTGAGAAGGTCTCCTTAAAACTTTGAAATTTAGATCAAAGTCAAATGTGGTAGTATAGACTTATAATCTCAGCTAGTTGAGAGACTGAAGATTGCTTTTGCCTACCATATGTGAAAAATAGTCTGGTAACCTACCTATATTAGGTTCTGTCCTCCTTGAGCTTGAAATTTAGATTTGAATACCTGGATATAAGTCTCTTCTCCCAGACTGCATGGTTGATTTTAGTGATTTAGAATTAATAATCCCGCTTAGCTTTAGAACTTCCCAAGACATGTGCTTAGATTAAAAAAAAAAAGCAACAACAACAAAAATAAACACTAAAGTTAGAATTAACTGAATAAAGATGTAAGTGCCTTAATGAGAAATTACGCTCTTAAACCAAAGCCAAAATGTTTTCTTGGAGGGGGGAGGTATAACAACAAACACTAAACTTGGAGTCAGTGACTCTGGTTACTCATACCAGCTTCACTTTGAACCAGGTGAGCTGTGAAAACGTGGACAGTTTCCTTTAGTAGTCTGAGTTAGTTGACCCTTGTGTTTAAATGTAAGAATCTATAATAATGAAGTGAATGATATAGAATAAAAAATGTTTTAATTTTTGCATTTAAAACTTATTTAATCTTGCATCATTATTAGGAAAACTACTCTCCTTGGTGCTATGTACAAGTTCAATCAAGGCCAGTCATAATGCACATATCAATTCTATAGGACCGTTACCACATTTTACTTTTGTTGATAGATTTCTTCTGTCTGAAAGATATTGGCTTAGCAACAGAATCCAAAACAAAGAAGCAACCATAAAAGTCCAAGATTTGGGGGAACACTTAACTTTTCCCATTAACTAACTTTAGTATGTTTCCTCTGTGTGACTTGGGAAGGGTTTGGCTGGCAGTTATTGGAGACTGGGCAGGAGGAATCTGGCATCTGTGTATCTCAGTGAAAGTGGGAAACAAGGGTGCTTAATGTTAACTCTTTAACTCTTTTCAAGTTTGCAAGAAGTCTTACTTTGCTCCTGATTTTACCAATTTTTGTACACTTAGTGGATAGAAAATAAAATGTATAATAATTATTGTAGAACTTAAGTGACTCTTCCTAAGGTCGCAATTAAAGGCAAAACTTGTATTTTTGTATATTTGAGAAAAAACTTTATTCTGAGCAGGGAACAGAGAAGTCAACAAAACAGACACCTTTCAGCAACAGTCCATGTAGTGGTTGCTCCTTCTTGAAATTCTTTCATTCTTTGGTCGCCTAGACCACAATTTACCTCAGTTCATTTTCTATCTCAGTGTTGTCTTCTATATCACATTTGCTAATTCCTCATTTCTCCAAACTTTAGACATTGGATGATCTTTGATCCTCAGACTTTTTTTCCTCCTGTCACTAATTCCCTGAGTTACCATTCTTTTCCATGATCTTTAAATACCTTCTATGCATTGATAACTCAGAGTCCTGACCTCTCTCCCGAACTCCAGACTTACAGGTCCAGCTCAACCTTTCGAGTATCCAACAGATGTCTCAAACTTACCATGTTCAATCAAATTCCTCATTTTGCCTCCATGACTTGCTCCTGCCACAGTCTTCCTATCCCCATTGTAGTAAATCAAGACTCTGTTCTTCCAGTGGCTAAGGCAAAAATAAAAGTAAAAACATGAAATCATCCTTAACTCCATTTTTATCTCACAGCCCACTCGCAGTCAGTTTGCAACTCCTGTCATCTTTAATGTCAGATCATCTTTAATGATCATCCTTCATATCCAGACTCTGATGACTTTTCTTGACTTTCATCTCTATCAGCAGCCGTCATCATTTCTCCTAGGGGATCATTGCAATAGGCAGAGCCTGTCGTTTAATCCAGACCTTCTGACTTCTAATACAAGGCTCATTCTAAGCAACAGGAAAAGATGAACCCTAGCTTACCTACCAAGGTTGCCTATATTGGACTCTTCTGGAAAGGGTCAGGATACAGAGAGTCTTAAACCACTTTAACCGCATAATACATATTTTCATGTCTTTAAGTAAAGCCTTCTTAGAGATTCAAAAAAGTTGCATTAACAAGATAAGACACACAGACTGTCTTTTTTTTTCCATAGAGAGAAAATCACTATCTTTAATTCACCAGTGCTGTATGTACATAGGTGTTTACAGAAATCAGAAAACAGACTATGCTTGGGACTTTGTGTTCCCAAGAATTCATTTGAAGTCTACTCTGTTGGGGAGTGAGTGAAACTTAGGAAAACAAAGACTAAAGTAGGGATGGAGAAAATCCCCAGCTCTGATACCCACAAGCAAGAGAATAATTCAGGCAGCCGAAGTATTTGAGGAATTCAGCTGCCTAGGGCATTAAAACCCCTTTCCAATCACTTCTATCCCCACACAAGCACAGAAAATTTTATCCCAAGATCCTAGAAGAAAAAAGTGGAGAAATAGGAGTCTTTTTAAAATCCTTTGTTTATTATTATTATTATTATTATTTTAAAGACAGGTATGCTCTGTCACCCAGGCTGGAGTACAGTGGCACAATCATGACTCACTGCAGCCTCAACCTCCTGGGCTCACATAATCCTCCTTCCTCAGCCTTCTGAGTAGCTAGGGCTGTAGCTGCATGCCACTACTCTTGGCTAATTGTTTTATTTTTATTTTGAAGAGATGGAGTCTGGCTATGTTGCCCAGGCTTGTCAAGAGACAGAAGTCTTTGTGTGTTTTATTTTACTTCCTAGTTGCCAATAATTTACTACTTTTATGGAAAATTTTTTAAAATCTCGTCTGAATATTCAGATATACCCACTCTGTACATGTAAGACACTTTAGGAATTAAAGGTTTTTATGTGGTTATAGTTATATTCCCATGATACATATTTCCCCATATAGAATTTCAAATTCTCTAACAACACTATTTCCTTTTTCCCCATTATCCCTGGAGTGGAGGGGTGTTTGAAAAAGCGTCAGATTCTGCTCAGCTTTGTTAGGGTATGGATGGACAGGGTGAGGGTGTAGAGGGGCACAGCAGAGAGGGGTGCAGCACTGCCAGGGCCGGGAAACCGGAGGTGTGCGCTGAGAACCCAGAGATCCGAGTACATTGAAAAGAATTGTGACACACAAAAAAGTTAAGAAAAGTTTATTTAAAAGTAAATTAGAGAGAGAAAGAGAAGGAAGAGAGAAGTTTCATCTCCCCAAGGTGGAGGAGGGGGACCAAAGCCAGGAAGCATGGCCATACCAGACTTTGGCAATGGCCCCGGTTGCTTGTGGTTGAGTCCTTTTAACCATTCCCCTAGACGGGGGAGGATCATTAAGGTGATTGGGTGGTGGTCTGCTTCCATGTCATCACAAAGGGGCAGGCAAGAGCAGGTATTGATGATGTCAGGTGATGGACAGCAGGCAGATGGTGGGTTAGTCACATGATTGCTGCCATGGTGGGGTTTCTTTGTGTCACATAGGTTAGCCCTGGAGGGGATTGATTCCTGCAAGAGACTTGTTAGACATTTGCAATTCACAAATTCCTTGACCAAAGGTCGGGTGGTAGTTTGGGTTGTCCTGATCTTGTATCTGAAGGAGATTTGCCTAGGGGGGATGGAATAGGCTGCTGTTTGTCCTGCAGGAGAACATCTGAATGCTTGCTAATGGTTACACTGAGGTAAAAAGACTAAGAATAAACTAAGTATCTTCTAGGTTTCTACAGGTACCTTTCAAGCTTCTCTATGCCAAAGGGAATAGAGAACTAGCAAGATGGTAAAAATATAGGTCACAGGTGGTGTATAGTGCAGGGGACATGGCTGGAGAGAAAAAGGTACCATGACATGGAATGTAACTCATTTGCATACTTGGAATACTAGTCATCCATTAGCCTTCTTTTTACTAGTTGGATCTTTTTTTTTCTTTTTAAAAAGTTACATAAATGCAGTCATTATGTAAAAATGACAATAGACAGAAACATCTGTATTCTGCCTCTGATTCCCTTGTTTTTGTATTTCTAATTCGAGATTGCAACCCTATGAAAAGTCTCCTTGGTATCAGAGGGAACGATGGAAAGAAATTGGCATTTGTGGAATTTCTACTATGTGCCATTCTCTGTAGTTGACTAGTTCAATAATCATAACCTAATGTAATCCTCGTAGAACAATGTGAGGTAGATATTATAACCCTCATTTCATAGCTGAGGAAATTGAGGCTCTGATAATCCACAGTCTTACTGCTCTGAAAGGATAGATGCCATGCTCTTCCCCTGACACAATACCTCTCAGGTAAGGAAGAAGATTTTTCCAGGGAAGTAGAAAAATTACCCGCCTCCATTTTCCATTTCACTTTTCACGGGGAAATCTCAAAGACCTTTTTCCTTTGAAAGTTTTCACAGACAAGTTTACAGGACTTGAAAAGAAGTATAAGATTAGTGAGGATGAAGACTATTTTTATTACTGTATTTATCCCATATTGCTTTTTCTTATAGCTATATGTAGACATAACATTTGCAAAACCAAATGACAATTTTTCTTTTTATACAAACTGCATCACTCATCTTCTCTTCTTTGAATTTGAACTTGGAAAAAGAGTTATATGTTTATATTTTTCTCATATGCACTCGTAGCATGTTTACTGGTTAAGATTGCGATAGAATGAGGAATCATTAGATTTAAGACCATCAACCTTATAAGAATGCTAAATTATTTTGTGCTTTTCCTCTCTCTCTCTCTTTTTCTAGGCCTTTCAATTATGTAAGTGGTAGAATGATGAAGAGTTTGTCCCCTGCACTGCAGTTTTTGGCTGATCACTTGATCACTTTTTTTCATAGTTATTCATTCCAGGTAAGCTGCCAATTCATGGAGAAGTTTTTATGGACACAGATAGGAAGTGCTGTCTTCATATGTGTACAATCAACTGTAATGTTTGTTGGAGTGTTCATCTGTCAAAAGCACCTTGGGGGTGTGGTCGCCTCCGGGCACATCAATGATTTTGGTTTACAGTTCTGTAGTTGCAATGCTACCCTCTAATGGCACACTGAGCTGTGCCCTAGGGTATATCAGAAGAATTTTTTTGTCAGTCTTGTGGAGGAAATGTATGAAAACAAGATATTTCAAAATAAAACAAGATATTAGGAAAATTATTCCTCTGAAGTCTGCCCAGTTGTTCCATAAGAAAAAAAGTATATCTAAATAATTCCTCCAAATTAAGATAATATGATATGCATTTGTTCTTAGTCTGCTTTATATTTTTCCAGTAGTCACTTGGGACTTTTTTGGCCAATGGAGAGAATAATCAGTATTAAAAACAAAACAAAACAAAGAAAACTGGCTTATTAGAATTTCAATTTCCTAAATTTTGGCTAAATATCATGTTTTCTGAATATAAGAATTTATAGTTTGCTATGCATCTATATTTAAGTGAATATAGAGATTCGAACAATATGAACTTGAAATTGTTTGAAATAGCAACCCATATTTGAAGTCTTTTCCAATGTGAATGACAGGCAATTAAATCTACTTTGCATAAACTTGAACGTGAAATGGAAGCCAACAGATTCTTTGAAGTATGGTAAAAAAGAAAAATGAGCTATTCAATCTTTTTGCTGCATGCTGTGGTTCTCTGGAGCGGGGAAGACAATTGATGGAAAATAGCAAGAACATAAATGTTCATTTTTGCAACAATGTTAATATTATCTAAATGCTAATACTTAAAAAAGGAAGAATATTTTTAAAAAAGAAAGAAATCTTATGACTAATGATGTGATTCACATTTGTCACTACAGATCAGCAAATTGGTATTTAAAGAGGATTCAAATGGAATGCTCTTGAATATGCAAATGGATTTTTCTGGAGTGGTATGCTCTCTATAACAACAGCTTGTTTTATTGTACTTCTCAGAGCTTGCATTCTTTGTAAGTCGCAGGTTGTGGCAACCCTGCTTTGAAAAGGTCTACTGGGTTATTTACAATGGTAAGCCCTCACTTCCTATCACTATGTAATTTTGGTAATTCTGGCAATATTTCAAATGCTGTCTTTTTTTTTTTTTGACATTATTTTATCTGTTGTGGTGATCTGCAATTGGTGATTTTTTTTTTTTTTTTTTGAGTTGGAGTCTCATTCTGTCACCCAGACTGGAGTGCAGCGGCATGCTCCCAGCCACCGCAGCCTCAACCTGCTGGGCACAGGCAATCCTTCCGCCTCAGCCTTCCAAGTAGTTGGAACTACAGGTGCGCGCTACCACACCCAGCTAATTTTTGATTTATTGTAGAGATGAGGTCTTGCCAACTTGCCCAGGCGGGTCTCGAACCTGCGGGCTCAGGCAATCCACTTGCCTTGGCCTCCCAAAGTGCTGGGATTACAGACTGAGCCACCGAGCCCGGCCGATTTTTTTTTTTTAATCAGGGTCTCACTCTGTTGCCCAGGTGGATGTACAGTGGCACAATCACAGTTTACCACAGCCTTAACCTCCTGGACTTAGATGATCCTTTCACCTCAGCCTCCAAAGTAGCTGGGACTACAGGCGTGCACTCCCATTCTTGACTGATTTTTAAAAAATGTTTTGTAGAGATGAGTCTCGCTATGTTTCCTAGGCTGGTCTTGAACTTATGGGCTGAAGTAATCCTCTCACCTTGGCCATCCAAAGTGTTGGGATTACAGTCATAAACCTCCATGCCCAGAGGACTTTCGATGTCACTATTGCAGTTGTTTTGGGGTGCCACAAACTGCAGCCATGTAAGACAGCAAACTTAATCAATACTGCAGTGTGTTGTCTGACGGCCCTACTGACTTGTTGTTCCCTACCCCTCTCCCTCTTCTTGGACCTCTGAATTCCTTGAGATGGCAACAGTGTTGAAATTCAGCCAATTAATAACCCTACAATGACCTCTAAGTGTTCAAGTGAAATAAAGGTTTGCATGACTCTCACTTTCAATCAAAAGCTATGCACGATTAAGCTAAATGAGGAATGCCAGTCAAAAGCTGAGGGGGGAAAAAAGTGTCTGAAGGAAATTAAAAGTGCCACTTCAGTGAATGCGCAAATGATAAGAAAACAATGAAACCACCTTATTTCTGATATGGAGAAAGTTTGAGTGGTCTGAATAAAGATCAGACCAGCCATAACACTCCTTTAAGCCAAAACCTAATCCAGAGCAAGTCCCTAACTCT
>CAUYQG010082572.1:0-11808 GCA_963574415.1 Tarsius wallacei
GACTGGAGTGCAGTGGCCGCTCCCGGCCACCGCAGCCTCGACCTGCTGGGCTCCGGCGATCCTTCCGCCTCAGCCTTCCGAGTAGCTGGAACTACAGGCGCGCGCTACCATGCCCGGCTGATTTTTTTATTTATTGTAGAGATGAGGTCTCGCTTGCCCAGGCGGGTCTCGAACCCGCGGGCTCAGGCAATTCACTCATCTCAGCCTCCCAAAGGCGCGGGATTACAGGCTGAGCCACCGAGCCCGGCTGTAAATTTTTTAATGTGAGGATTTATTAAATCTTTATTTTCTTCCTTCTTAGTTTGGGACATGGCTTATATGTCATGCAACGAGATGATCTCAGGTGTGTATCTTTCAGCAACTTTAGAGACCTGCATGGTACTCAGCACTGCTCCCTTCAAGGGGAAGGCTTGCAATGGGACAAAGGTCTATCACCCCATAAAAGCTCTTCCTTGAGCGAATTCAGTCACATCCCAAAGGCTCATGATAGGAATACCATGTTAACTGATAATCTCCACATAAGCCTCAGTTTGATTAGTACATTGGAAATTTAATATTTTCTCATTGTATACAATTTAGCATTTTTCTTTATGATTAGGTGATTTTTAAATTTTTAAAAATGATTTTTAAATGATTACCAGATTTTAAATGATTACCAGTAATGACAATAAATAAATAAAGTTATATGAGGACACAGAAATTACACCATGAGCCCAAAAAGGTTTCTGCCAGATTTTTCTGTCCTACAAAAGAAGAACACCAAGGGCCTCCCCCTGCCCAGTTTTATGACAGTCCAATCGCTGAAGGCAGAGCCGTCTACATAATTTGCAGGCACCAGGAATCGTTGCTTAAAAAGTATGAAGTATTTCAAGATGGCAACAGCAGAGCATTAAACCAAGTGGAGAGTCCTTCTAGGTCCTGGGGTCCCCTGCAACTGTGCAGGTTGTGTATGCTCACAAAGTCAACTCTGGCCAAAGTTTAATGTTCATATAGCACCTCTGTTTCCAATTTCAATTAATTCTGCAATTACAGTAAAAGTGATTGTTCTGGCTTTCCTGGATCTTTTGGTCTTCAAAAAAGAATGACTAAGCAAATAGACACTGGAATGTCTGCCTGGGTTTGTTTCTCTGCCACTTTCACTAGCTTGGTGACTTTGGGTAAGTTATCTAAGAGTTCTGTGCTTCAGTTTCCTATTAAAAAAAGACAACAATGGTACATCCCTCATAGGCCTCTTATGAGGATTGAGTGATTAATATTTATAAAGTGCTTAGAGGAATGCCTGTAAACACTGTACAATACAGTAAGTCCCCTACATATGAACATTCAAGTTACAAACTTTCAAAGATGCGAAGTTTGCATGTCCAATCACATAAGTTAGTTCATGTGTCTGGCATACATTATCACATGCTGTACTGTAAGATTAAAAATGTTTTCTTTATTTTTTGTGTTTGTTTTTATGTACTAATATTATTTGTATGAAAAATATTATAAACCTATTACAATACATACTATATAGCCAATTGTGTTAGTTGGGTACCTAGGCTAACTTTGTTGGACTTACAAACAAATTGGACTTATGAACATGCTCTTGGAATGGAACTCATTCGTATATAGGGGCTTACTGTATAAGTGTTTAAGAATACTCTTAATCTGTAGCAGGCTAGGATTTGTGATTTCAACTATCTTTGACCAAAGCCCTGCTGTATGTTGTTTTTCATACAATACTGATTGGTTCCCCAAAAGTAGAGTTGCCAGCTGTTCTGGTTTGCCTGGGACTGAAGGGTTTCCTAGGACACAAGACTTTCAGTGCTAAACCCAGGAAAGTCCTAGGCAAACCTGGATGGTGGTTACTCTACAAAGTCTGATTCACCATGCTGACAAGAACAGGGACAATTATATAGACTCGAGAGAGAAAGACAGCAAGAGACGAACAGACAGATAGAGACAGGCAGAGACAGAGTGAAAAAGAAAAACACATATGTATTCCCAAGAATAGAGGACTGTGCTTGGAGCTGAGACCCATTCATTTATCAGATGAGGAAAGAAGTAGGGTGAGAGAGATTCTTACCAGACTGTATTGAAAGTTCAAAGAAGGAAACGGATATAGTTGGTAGAGCATTAGTTTTTAGTACTGCCTTAGTCCTGGGTGATGACCCCACTCTGTCTCTCATCCCACCATTACCTCCCCACAGGACAAGGAAGTCACAGGGCCAAGGAGACCTGCCTACTCAGAGCCTGCATGTCCTTTTGTCAGCCACACTTGGGGTACCAGGACTCTGGAACCCCTTGTTCATGCGGTCCTGATGCCTCTTCTGGGACCTGCACAGACTTTTCCTTGTGGAATCTGTCCCCTCAAGGGTGAAACACCCTTAGCTGAGATCATTAGCCAATAGATAGTTGTTTGTGGGAGACAGGGAAGGAGCTTGCATGTACTGAATGCTGTGTCTGCACGTATGTACTGAAGTTCCTTATAGTGCAGGACAGAGTTGAGGGTAGGGAGAGGAGGGGAAGGGGTGGAATTTGGGGGATCACAGGCCAAAGACTGGTTTCTCTATGGGGTCTTGAGAATTCTAAATTTGAATATAGTCTTGCAGGTTGTTATGAGGTATATTTGTTAAAGTAGGAGCATAGGACTGATTTTATTTGTTTGTTAGCTCAATTTATAACATCTAAATATTTAGCTATGATGCAGTATGTAAACCCTTGCTCCAGGCCTTGCAAATATTATGAACAGGCTTCTCTGTGCTAACGTCCTCCCATGATGAGGACTAAACTGCCATTCCTCAGAAGAAGCTTACATCATGGTCTGGGCCTCCTGAAAGAATTCATCTTCTGACATGGAGCCCTCCTTGATCATCTTCACGGCGACATCATATTGCCCCTTCCACTTGCCCAGCTGAACCACTCCAAACTGACCACTTCCCAGCTCCTTCAACAGGGTAATCTCTTCTCGTTTCAATTCCCAAATTCCTAAGAAGTCAAGACAGACATTGCTTTAGGATGAGCATAGAAGGCTTTGGGACTTACAGCTTCCCATGTGATTTCCTCTCCAGTGAGAGCTTCATACCAACAATATAAACAAGAAGACTTTCTATTTTAAGTTGATAACTTAAAAAAAACCACACCCTTAGCAATGTGATCTTATGACCACATGATATCGCCACCCAGGACAACACTGTTCTTGAAGTAGCTACAATAATACTTCGCTTACTAGAGACATCTTGGAGAAGCTCAGTGTCAAAATATGCTCACTGTCCTTAGGTGGTAAAATATTGTTAGATTTTCTTATAAAACAAATTAAACTCTGATCTGGGTGGATCAGAAGGTTGAAGACTGGCTCTGCTGAGAATACAGAATACAGAATACAGGAAAAAGAAAGGATGGACAATGAGTGCTGGAGGCTAATGATGGGGGCCTAATAAGAGAAAGAAATTGACATGACAATCTTTTTGGTAATGCTGGAAACGTCCAGATTTAGGTTGGAAGGACAGAATTTTTTTCAAAAAACAAAATCTTCCCTGGCACAATCTGAACAGGGACTGCCTTCCTGTCTCCCCCCCACCCCAGGAAATTAAGCATATATTTAAACCAAAAATAGTGGGACATGGAATTTAAGAGCCCAACGGTGTGTCCATACCACTTCCCAGGGACACTGAGTCGGGGACCTTGTTGGCCTTGGTTGATACGGGGTGGCGGAGCCGTGTAATCATGCCTGCAATGGAATCAGCATCATATCATCATAGCATCACATCATTACATCATATTTTATCACATTGCACATTAGTCCACAACTAGTCTCCCTCTAGAGTAGCTGAAAAAGTGGAGTTCAGGATGTTGTGATACAGAGAGACTCCATTCTGACTATATCCATCCAGTCGTATTAATTTGCTTGATTTGGCTAATTAGCTCAATGCAAAGCAAAAGTGTAAGGAGTAAACCACTTTATGTGATCTTTAAAAATTCCCATAGATGTTAGTTGCTTAATGAAATCTTTTACTTTAAATTTTTTTCCATTTTTATTTTGCTATCTCTTTGTAAATTCCTAACTTAAATATGTATACACACAGCACATACACTTGGCAAAAAATTCAAATAATAAAGAAGGGCACAGAATAAAAAATAAGCAATCTGAGTTTCTAAAAACTAAATCTATTACTAAATTTCATTTAATAGTCAAGTCATTTTAGTTGTTTATGTCGAGTTATGGCAGATCTGGGTTAAAATAATTGTGATATTTATGGTGTCTAGGAAAAACCCATTAAAAAATATCTTGGTTTAGATATGGGACATTTTCCAAGTCACAAGAATTATCACATGTATCCCTTTTCCTTCCTTTCTTTTTCTATATATTTGTTTGCTTTTTATATGTGATCTCCAAAATCTTAAAATCCTGCATCTTTAATCAGCAAAAGCAATCAATCAAATTTAAAAATTAGCACATTCCTTCAAAATATGTATATATACAACTACTGCTGTAATGCTACATTACAGCACAAAATATACCCACAAATAGAAAACAAGAGAATGAGATTTTAAAAATCAAATCTAAATTAATATTTTAATATTTTCTTCCTATACCCTGTGAGGTTTCCTGTGCATCCTCTGGGATGGAATCATCCCACTTAGAGATATCTGTTTATAAAATACCTTTTCTAAAAGGTACTTTTGAGGTGCTATGGGTAAAAAAAACAATTGAGAAAATTGGGACAAAGTAGGAACACAAGTAAGAACCAAAATGAAAGCCAGAAGTGAGGCCAATTCACCTATGTGCGTGCAATCAAGTCATATGAGGTGGCATAAACTCGATGCTGAGCCTACGGCTTATTTTTACTCACTGTTGGAAACTTGCTCAGTCACTGCTCTTAAGTGGCATTACTCTAGAAAACAAGGGGGGTTTCTATACATATTTCCACCAGTCAATTAGGAAAATAAATTTTTGTTGAGTCAGAGTCTGTTGTCCAGGCTGGGCTCGAACTCCCAGACTCAAGCGATCCTCCCACCTCAGCCTTCCAAAGTGCTGGGATTACAGGCGTGGGCCACCACACCCAGCCACAGGCAAAATTTTAAGAAGAATACTAGCATCAAGTATTGGTGAGAATGAGAGAAATTGTTGTTAGTAGGATTGTATATTTCTGAAAAGCATTTGACAATCTCTACATTTTAAGTATTCTTAGCCTTTGCCTCAGAAATTCCACTTCTAGGAATTTGGCTATGGAACCACCCATATGGTTGCACAAATAACAACCGATGCTGGCGAGGATGCAGAGAAAAAGGAATGCTTCTACACTGCTGGTGAATGCAAACTAGTGCAACCTCTTTGGAAAACAGTGTGGCGATTTCTGAAAGAACTAGAAATTGACCTTCCATATGACCCAGCAATTCCCCTATTGGGAATATACCCAGGGAAACTCAAATCCTTCTACAAAAAAGATACCTGCACACGCATGTTTGTTGCAGCTCTATTCACAATAGCAAAAACATGGAACCAACCATGCTGCCCATCGAAGCTGGACAGGATAAAAAAATGTGGTATATATACACGATGGAATACTATGCAGCCATAAAGAAGGACAAACATATGGACTTCGCAGCAACTTGGATGGATTTAGAGTCTATCATACTTAGTGATCTATCACAGAAACAAAGAACAGAGTACCACATGTTCTCACTCACAAGCGGACCTTGAGCAATTATCATAATACTATAAGAAAGGGATTGGCAGTAGTGGGAAACTGCCAAGGAAGGGGGAGTGGGATTGGCAGTTGAGGGAAACTGCCAGGGGAGGGAGGGGCACACCTCATCGACAAGGGTGCCTGCATAATGAACATTTGTATACCTAACCCTGAATTGTATCCCACATCTTTAAAAAAATGGGCAAAATTCATGAATAGACACTTCTCAAAAGAAGACATACAAGCAGCCAACAGATATAGGAAAAAATGCTCAGCCTCACTAGTCACCAAAGAAATGCAAATTAAAATCACACTGGGATCCCACCTAATTCCAGTCGGGATGACCATCATCAATAACTCAAAAACAACAGATGCAGGAGAGGATGCGGCGAAAAGGAAACACTTCTACACTGTTGGTGAGAGTGTAAACTAGTACAGCCTCTGTGGAAAACAGTGTGGTGATTCCTAAAAGATCTAAAAATCGACCTCCCATGTGACCCCACCATCCCCCTACTGGGAATATACTCAGAGGAACTCAAATTACTCTATGAAAAAGATACTTGCACATGCATGTTTATGGCGGCATTATTCACAATATCAAAAACATGGAACCAACCATGCTGCCCATCGAAAAAGGACTGGATTAAAAAATGTGGTACATATACATGATGGAATATTATGCAGTCATAAAGAAAGACAAAATTATAATACTGAGTGATCTATCACAGAAACGAACTGAGTACCACATGTTCTTACTCATAAGTGGATCTTGAATAATTATCATAATACTATAAGAAAGAGATCGACAGTAGTTGAAAACTTCCAGGGGAGGTGGGGGTGGGATTGGCAGTAGTGGGAAACTGCCAGGGGAAGGGGGCACACCTCATCAACAAGAGTACCTGCATAATGAACATGTGTATACCTAACCCTGAATTGTACCCCACATATTTAAGATAAAAAATTGAAAAAAAAAAAAGAATTCTTTGCAGAATTCTAAATAGACCAAAATAAGCTATTTGTATTTGCATGGGAAGACCTCTAAGACATGTTGGGTAAAGAAAGCAAGCTGAATGGTTTGTATAGAATGGTCTCACATCACCTCTGTATAAATGTAATGTGTATACATATATGTATATATAATTTCTATTTATTATATGTGATGAAAAACATGTTTGCATCAGCATGCAAAAAATCTGTCATAATAGACAATTTGTCCATGGAGTTTATCCATCCAATGATATATATTTCTAAAATATTTGAATTTTATAATAAATTTGCTTCTACAGGCAGAAAACCTCATAGATATCTTTATAAAGAATATCTCTAAGTCGCTGAACTCACTCAATTTCACTCTTTCTGGCATTCAAGGGTGCATTGTGTTATATTCTAGGAAATTTAAGTTAAATATTACAATAGGCAAAGGACTTGAGAACATTCTTTCCCTATTTTCATGCTTGCCTATTAATTAAGACTTAGGAGGATCAGTAGTATCCAAGAAGATTGATATTTATCAACAAGGACTCATACAAGAAAAACTGAAAGAAGTTACCTGCTGAATTGTGTTGATGATAGTGAATAAGCTTTGGAATGGAATCAAAACAGTAGTTTTCTGCCAGGTATAATTTGTTCTCAGCATTTGTGTGCACGTGGTAATGTTTGACAGTTCCTTTTTTATCACTAGTAAAAAAGAAATAATTTTAGAAAGTTTCTACTAAACAATTGAAGCTTGATTAAACAATAGTTAAATAATAATTTTAGATGCATTTGCAAATTTTGGAGAAGGAAGTCAAGGAGGGTTTCTCAGTCTTGATAACTGGTATTATTCCAGAGATATCCATGACAATCAATAATTATGGAATAAGGGTCTTCTCTGAACGAGTGTATCTTTTGTGCACATACAGAATTCATATACAGTTAAATTCCAACTTTCCGGACTATTTCTTTTTTAGTACGTGCATAAAACTGGGATCTTTGGTGATCGAGAGCTTTGCAGCTTTTCAGGATCATTATTCTGAATATAAACTCTCTTAGGATAATAATGGGGATGGAAATGTGGGAAGTAAAGGTGATTAGGCTATGAGTATTCTCACTCCAGCACATGAGTGGGAGGCTCTTTTGGGAGCGAGGTACGCAGGATGAAGTGGATGGGGATGGCCTTTAATTCCTCTTGTGAATGTGTACCTTTTCCACATAAAGCATTTTTTCTCTACCTTTAGAAAATAGTGATGAATTGATGCACATCGATTTAGGCTAATCAGGAATAATATGCCTGCCTTAGATGATAGAGTATGGCATAGTGGTCCAGAATTGGGCTTTGAGCCCAGTTCTGCTGCTTTCTAGCTACACCATCTGGTTGTTATAAAGATTAGATGGTATTATATATATATATATATATATATATAATATATATATATGCTTGGCACATAAGAAATAGTTAATAAATTATTGCTGTAGCACCAACCTAATTAAAACTGCATTATGAAAAGGAGAAAGAGTGCCTCTCTTTGTTGCAAATGACTAATTGGCTCTTGGTGTCAGCATGAAATTCACTCAAGGCCACTGACGCAACTTCACAAAAGAGGGCTTTTGTATCCATTTATTGGGATTATTTTCATTTAATTCCTTCTCTATTTTCTGATTTCTCTATCTGGCCACCTTCAAAAATGAATCTGGAGTCACGAAGCTTGACTAAGAAGACATCTGATATTAGGTTTGGCTGAAGCTGCAGGGTCAGAGGGCCACAGAGCTTTTGATACTCAGCGAACAAAGTCTTCTTCCAATTTTTACTGGGTTGGTGTTACCATGTGCAATCTAGTACATGAGATATACTGGAGACACGGCTTCTGGCACTGGAAAATGCTGTGGGACCACTCAGGGTACATCCTATTATCTCAAGTGAAAGTTGAGAGGTTAAGAAACGTATTCAATGTCATAAAGCTATAAAATTCTAAAAAAATTCCCAAAATAGGTAACATTTTCATCACTTAATTGTTACTAATATACATATATGCGCCTTGGTATAGGGTACATGGGGAAGGCACCAAGGCAGAGAATCATTCAATCTAGATGCTAAAAAAGGGTCACACACATAGAAATATTGTTTTCAAATGATCTTAATCAAAATTTGATCAGATTATCATTCCAAGATATTGGAAGTTTCAGTGTAGACACAAAGGTTTGTATGAAGGGATATGCCTTGACTGCAGAGGCCAGCTTCAAGTTGGTCACTTTTTAGCTTTGCAGTCAGGTTTTCTATGAGCTCTTTTTGAATCTCAGTTCTTTCATCTGTAAAATGGTATAAATAAAAACAGCTTTCTTACTTACCTTGGAGGATGATTAGAAGGAACGAAAGAGCTAACAGCCAATGGGAAAGTGGCTTATAAAACTCTGGAGGAGGATCTTGATGTTGGCAATGATGGCTTGTATGAAATGACTATGGGATGTCTTATATGCCCAAGTGTTGGGGTGCAGGGAGTGGAGTAGGTAGAACTACTCTTTCTCAACAACAATAACAATAATAGTAATTGCATTAATTTATTAAGTTCTTACTATGTGACAGGCAATGTTCTGGATCCAATACATGAATTAACTCACTCCGTCCATGGAATGTAACAATCATTTCTGCCCCTTTTTGCAGACGAAGAAGTGGAGGCACAGAGGTTAAGAAATTTATTCAATGTCATAAAGCTATAAAATGCTAGAACCAGGATTTGGATCAAGAAGTTCGGTTTCCAACAAGGACTCTTAACCACACAAAGAGGACAGCGCCCTGGAAGGAAGCTGCTCTGAGTCAACCTTCCACTAACTCCACCCCACTGGAAAGGCTTACTAAGAACTCACTGGGATGGACTTCTCTGCTCAGCAGGTGGCTAGAGCTGAGAGTGTACAGGCTTCATCACTATTTTCTTTCTTTCTGGGCTTAGGCCCAAATTAAAGAGAATCACCCAGGAGTCTTTCAATAAATATTTATTGAGGCATGCTGTGCTCTGGGTACTCTACAGCTGCCTGGGGTGGGCAGAAGAGGATCACCCAGAGAACAGTCTCTTGAAAGTGGTGGTGGTGGTGGGGGGTGGGAAACCAACTACAAATGTTCACATTTAACAGAAATACTTTGATCTAAGATTTCAGAGTTTAAAGATGGTGTCTTATCCCAAAACATGATTAAGTGACCAGCACAGTAGAAGAACATACACAGAAAGTTACAAGAAATAAATCCTTGTTACACTTACTTCACAGCCTTACTAAATAAGGACACTGTGTACATTCCCACTTGGCTGGAATTTCTGACCATAAATGCTCCTTCTTTTCCCTGAAAAGGAAGAAAAATATAGAAGGAACGGAAAATATTTTCATTATTCTTAAAAACAATTTTTCACAGTAGGTGGCAGGAAAAGAAATATTTTAGATCCACCTTAAATATCACCAAAGGCACAGGTTATCCAGCAATTGGCCAGGAAGGAAGCCTACAGTTTAGCTTTCCTCGTTTTCTCATTCGATCTCTCTATAGATCTACCTGCATGCTTCAACTATTCCTTGCCAGTTAACTTTTAAGCCTCTCTGATAACTTTCTATGTTGTGTCCTTGTGCAAGCCTGATGTTTTCATCTTTAAGAAATAAAATTTAGAACTACATATTACCGTATCATGCCCCGGGGAGGTTTAGAAAACCAAAGATCCAGAATAAATTGTTGAAGTTCTACTCTCAACTTGACTTTCCCAATGACTTGTGCTAATTCTAAGCAGATTCAGATTTAGGAAGAACAGATAATAAACTATGAATGTGACAAAACATAGAGTGAGGTTATCACATCCTCAATAGCACCCTTCAAAAAAATAATTGGTGTGTTTAGTGTTTTATGAGGTTAAATTATACCCAAGTGTCATTTTTAGAGATCAAAAGAGTTTATTATTGGTAGTCCATACCAATTAGTAATAAAATCAGATAAATGTATTCCTTATCACATCAGCTGTACTCTGGTCTAGATGCTAATGAGCAGTGACAGAGCTGAGGTTAGTGGCTACATTGATGGCCCCCCAATAAACCATCTCTTTTATTCAAGCCCTGAATGATCTCTTCCCACACTGACTCTGGGCTGGGCCACATGACTTTCTATGACCAATGGGACCTTAGCAAGCATGACAAAAGCAGAGATTTGATAAGTGCTTGTACTGTGGGGCTTATTCTCTTTGACCACTGCCTTAGATCACCATGCTGGAGGAGGTCCAAGTTAGGCACATGGAGAGGCTGCTTGGAGAAGAACTTTGGCACCCCAGCTGCCTGCATTGGCTAAATCCAACACCAAGGTTGATTCATCAGTCAAATGCAGCCACATGAGTGACCCTAACAAAACCTGCAGAAGAGACACTAACCCAGATGACTCACAGTATCGTGACTCACATCATCAATCTTGTTGTTTCAAGCCACTTAATGTAGGTGTGGTTTATTACGCAGCAATAGATAACAGAAGCAGAAGAAGTGGCTAGGCGTGAGGACCTGGTAACCCATGGACTGGACAACCAACACTGTGATGACTTGACTGAAATTAACCTCTGGGTTCCAAAATAGAAAAAAATTCTGTGAGACCATTTTAAAGACAAGACTACTTACCTTTTGTCTCAGTAACTGCTCAGCTTGTGACCTGGAGATGTCCCCTGCAAACCAGCTGCAACAGAAAGAATTCCAATTTGAGAATTAATGATTTTTAAATTGTATAACTTGATACTTTTTAATTTTTAAAATGAGGCATTGACCTACTTCAGGGGTTTTCAAACCTGACTGTTCAAGAGATCATCTGAGGAGCTTTTTAAAAAAATACAGATTCATGTGTCCCCACCACCCAAATCTGATTCGAGGCTGTGGCCTGCACATCTGAATTTTTAAATGGGCTGGCATTTAGACAACTTCGTCTTCCTTCTAGGTGACCTCTAAGTTCTCCTACATTTCACTATTTTGAATGATGGCTAGAGATTTGACCAATGAAGAATATTCCAATGGTAGAAGTCAGGGTTGCCAAGGATAAAAGCTCTTGTCTGTCGACCGTATCATTTTCTTTTAATAATCTGATAGAAGCACACTTTAGAGCATCTATTTTCAAAGCAAATGCTTATTATATTTATTTATTTATTTTTTGAGTTGG
>CAUYQG010082575.1:0-32107 GCA_963574415.1 Tarsius wallacei
TACAATAAATCAAAAAAATTAGCCGGGCGTGGTAGCGCGCGCCTGTAGTTCTGGCTACTCGGAAGGCTGAGGCGGAAGGATCGCCGGAGCCCAGCAGGTCGAGGCTGCGGTGGCCGGGAGCGGCCACTGCACTCCAGTCTGTGCGACAGAGTGAGACTCCAACTCAAAAAAAAAAAAAAATTCCATTTTCTCACTTATGTTGACCCCATTGATGTCATGTAGTGACCTTTCATGACGGGCATGCACTCTGTGAATATTAGTTCAAAAATAACAAACCAAACTTTTACATGATAGTGTTTTCTTTTTAGTAATAAACTTTTTAAAGAATCATGTGAGCCTAATATTAGAAATATATTCGAATAATGTAATACTGTTAAAAGTACAATATAACCTGTATTGCCTCTGGTTTCTTGTTTTGAAATTATATATACTAATATGTAATTGTGAATGCAAATATTAACTTAATAAGGGTATTTCTGTTCTACATTCTAAAACTGTAGATAACACATCTTGTTTAATTCTATAGAAAATCAGGCCGGGTTCCGTGACTCAGCCTGTAATCCCAGCACTTTGGGAGGCCGAGGCGAGTGAATTGCCTGAGCCCGAGGTTTTGAGACCAGCTCAGGCAAGTTGGCGAGACCTCATCTCTACAATAAATCAAAAAATTAGCCAGGCGTGGTAGCGCGCGCCTATAGTTCTAGCTACTTAGAAGGCCAAGGCGGAAGGATGATCTGGCCCAGCAGCCACTGCACTCCAGCCTGAGCAAAGGAGTGAGACTCCAACTCAAAAAAAAGAAGAAGAAGAAAAAAAAGAAAACCAACCGACGTCATGCCTGTAACTAAAGCTCTAGTTGGAGTCTCACTCAGTCACCCAGGCTGGGAGTACAGTGGCACACTCACAGCCACCCCAGAGTCAACCTGCTGGGCTCCGGCAATCCATCGGCCTCAGCCTTCCAAGTAGCCCGAACTACAGGGGTGGGCTGCCACGCCCAGCTAATTTTTTTTATATATTGTTGAGAGGAGGTCTCACCAAGTTGCCCGGGCTGGTCTCAAACCTGTGAGCCCAGGCAATCCACTCGCCTCAGCCTCCCAAAGTGCTGGGATTACAGGCTGAGCCACCGAGCCTGGCCAACTAAATCTCTTGATTGATAGGGTACTATAACACCTATAAGCTAAATGTGTTTGCAAATGTCTTGAGATACACAATGAGCCAAATATTTCAAAGCTTATTTGATTTTTCAGAGAATTATTTCAACATATTTTGTCCAGATTAAGAGACATTTTTGAATTTTAACCTTTGGGTAAATTTGTACGTAAGTTTATTTCTTACATATCTAATCAATAGGCTGGTCTACAAGGTGACATTTTTAATCCAAGGCTATGTTCCCAAGATTCTTCTTAATCACCAATCTCTGCTATTCATGACAATATTGTATACATCTCTACAGCATGGAAATAAAATTTTTCAAGACCCACCTAATCCATCCTTTAGCAGGTCTCATCAGCTGCATCCTTTGTACTCAGTCAGACAGCTGGCATCTTCGCATGGCATGGTTAGAAGGGTCCTGTACTCCAACTTCCTACTTACTGCAGGGCCAAATAGTAAAAACATTCAGAGCAAGAACTCTGGAGGCAGTTTGTAATTTCCCCATTAGTAAATGGGAATAATAACAGAACATATCTCTAAGAATTGTTTGGAGGATTAATTGAGTTAACATAATCAGAAGCTTTGAACAATATCTGGCAAATAGAAAGTATGTTATAAGTACATTATAAGGGGACTTAGAATTGTAGATCATATTTGCTAAGAAGGTTCCAGTGTAATGGTTAAGATCAAGAACTCTGGAGCTAGATCATGCTGATTCAGATTCCGCTTCTTATGAGCTGTGTGATCTTAGGGCAGTTACTTACCCTCTCTGAATCCCAGTTTCCCCTTGTATAAAATGAAACTAACTGCAATACCTATTTTACAGAGCTGCTATGGAGATTAAATCAGTTATTATATTATCACATTATTACATTATAACAGTGTCCATGACATACAATAAATGTTGAGTAAATGTTACCTGTCATCACTAGTAGTATTAACATTAGTACTATCACTATTAATGTTTCATAACCCTTCAGCTCACACCTAAACCCTTATTTTCTAGGGGCAGTCTTTGCTGACCAGGTCAACTCTTCAATCTACTACCTGTTCCTGTCAAGGTTGTAATTTACATTTCTGTCTAAGATATTTTGGCATATGTCTCTCTCATGAAGCTCCATGAAGGTAAGGGGGACTGGGGCTGGTCTTTGCTCAACAATTTTTCCCAAACTTTTAGAGTATGGTACATAGTGGGCACTCAATTCATCTTTGTTGAATGAATAAGTGAATGAATGAAATCATTCACTTATTCATTCAAAGGTGTCAAAGGTTCTGATTTCAGTAATTTGTCTTATTAACTTGAATATAGATTTTGTAAGATAAGCGTAGTGGTGCTAACAAAGGCATGGAGTTATGAGGTCAGAATTAGCCCTGACTCCAATCCCAGCAACTTCTCCTTCCCTGCCCCATCATGCCCCCCCGCACCCCCCCGGGGGAGGGCCACATCATTTCCCCTCATTCTACGAATTCAAGTCACTCCAGGGTTCCTTTTTAGAGTTTCGCTCACACAGCTGTGTGAGCCCTCATGGCACCAGCAGACTGCCCTGTTATAGGATCTCACTGCAGCCAATGGATGGAGACCGGCAGGTTAGAAAATGCATTTTAACTGAAATTGTGAACCTTGTCAGTTTCAAATAACAGAGCTAGGCAAAAATGCGAGCCTCTCTCCACCCAGTAAAATAAGTCAAGGTTAAATAATTAAGCTAAAAGATGTTTTCACAAAATTACAATAGGGAGGAAGGGAAAGAAAATATTTATTGAAATACTGTTCAGCAGAGAGGCAAAAAGAACAGGCGTCTCACTTTCATGAGCATCCAATGTGCAGTAGGCATAAAATCATACAGTTAAATTACAGAATACCAACACTTTAAATCATGCATACATACATACAAACAAGATGTTTAAAAAATAAATGTAACCTTATTTCAAATCGTCAGTGTTTCCCTCCAGAATAAATTTAACAATTTAGTCCTTACAACCTTGGCACAGTTTCTATAAAAGTATAAGCAATTTGAGTCTCAATTGTCAGATACTAAATATACAAACTCTATTTAAAATGTCTATATTTTAAACATTAAAGTGTTTCTCACTCTCACAAATCAAATAAATGTGAAATTATGTCTCAAAATGAGCTATTTTGGGCCCATTGGTCACGCTTGTGTTGGTTTGGCCAGATTTAACATTTCTGATATAACTATTCCATAAAGCTAAGTTTTAAAATATATCCAGAAAACTTGAAATTATATGCAACAACCTGGCCAATTGAGCAAAGAAACCAGCTTTTGCCCAGTTTTTCCAAGTTATTATTATAGAAAGTTCTGGAGTGGGGCTTTTTTGACAAAAATTTTTATTTTTGCTTTACTCTAACACTTGAGTTTTGCCATCTCCCATTGCTCTAAGCTATTGGTAGTAATATAGCTTAATGTATCAGAATAAGTAACTGGTTATAAGAACTGAATGATAAATAATAGTTAAAGATAAAGTTCAAACCAATTTCAACTCTTCCTCTTAACAATAATTAATTGAAATAGTTCAAGCAGACATTGACATAGAAAAGGAAATGAATTTTGGAGTATGTATTAAAAACATAGATTATTGACTCAACAGACCATAATGGCCTTTCATTATCTTCAGGGGCTATTGTATAAAAACACTTTTGGAGAGTTTTTTAAATGCGTATTATTGACCTGATAGACCACAATAGTTCGAAAGAGGGCATTAGTATCCATCTTCAAACAAGTATTTATATTGTTTAAAGCCATTATTGGCATCTGTGCATAAAATCTCTTTCAACTTTAGTGCAGAGGCTACATCGGGAAGTAGTCCAGTCATATTTATTTACAAAAAGTTAAATTTACTCTTCCTTATTTTTTCAAAGCAATGAAACTGTATGCTGTAACAGATTTATTTCTCATTAGATTATATTGAACGCTGTGGTTTCTTTGATTTAAACCTGCTTTTAATGTAATCAAATGCCAAAAATAATATAAAGTGGGCTTTTTTTGTTAAGAAAATTAAATTGATCTTCACATTAACTTGTTGAGTGGTTAGATTTGGTCTTTGTGGTAGCAAATTACTTCTGCCATCAATGACTTAGAGCTAGAGGACATTTAAAGTTATTTTTTATATCAGCCCTGACCATTGCTATGTAGATAAGTCATTCTTGTGTTATGTTTTAGTTGTTACATATCTACTCACCTGAGAATCAGAGCAACTCAGAAATGCACTGTTTGGTGCCTGCTGTGTATTGAGTAAATGAGGACTTCGCTCCTGGTATTTGACAGATTTGCAGTGCTGGTGGCTTAAAAATAGATCGCTGAAGGCGTCATAATATCTGTCATCATTCAAAAGCATTCTGATATGAAGATCTATTATGTGTTTACTAAGACTGTAAGCCTTTCAAAGGCAGGCTTTGTGCCTTTATTAGTCTGAGTTCTTTAATTGCAAGAGTCAGAAATGAATTCTGGTTAAATTAAGGAATGGAGGAAAGTTATTGAAGAATAAGAAGGAATTCACAGAGAAGACAAAAGAAAAGGCAGAAAGAAAAGGTTTGAAATAGGCAGGAATCAAGAAGCACTAAAAGATTTCAGGGATAGGAAATGTTCAACATGCCACCCCCCTTTCCCGCCGCAATCCCTACCACCTACCCTGGAATGAAGGGGCCAACTCTAGTCAATTGTCGATGGATACGTCATCTTTCAAATTTATCACTCCCCAAAGGAGTGTCTGGTTGGCCAAGTTTAGGCCATATGCCTGCACTTTGGATGCTCCAAGAGTGATGATAGGAAAGATATGCAGAAAAGAGTCTTCTAGAGCCCTTTGGCTTCTAATGTAGGAAAGAATTTCTTTGATTTAGCATGCAATTAAGGTTTCAAACAGTAGAGAAATATTAATGCCCCAGAAATAAATCAGAGGGCTCTTAGAAGGGGGAATGGATATTAGGTGGCCAGAAATAGCCACATAGTAGATAATTAATAAATACTTCTTAAATGAATGAAAGAATGAATTAGCAGGAGAATGAATGAAGGAATGAATCAATCAACTGTTGTAAAGAAGACATCAAAAAACTTTATTTTATTCCATTCCTTTCTAATGTAAATCCTACAACAACAATCATAATCACAGTGGGCATTCAAATATTTCCTACCATCGGAGCAGAGGCATTCCAATAACTTTCTGTAAAGCAAATTTATGCTGATCGAATCCTATCTTTTAATTGATTATCATTGTGAAAAAAGGGAAGATGGACAGCTTATAATATTGATTCCTGAAAATCTTAAAAATGAAACAGATTTATAATAATAATATATTTAAAAGAAAGACCATAACTTTTATTTAAAAGGAAAATATTATCACTCACAATGTTAAGAATTATATTTTTCCACCACATTCAAATAAAGTGAGCTAATAAACTTTCTTTTTTAATAATGATGGCAATTTATTGGTAGTGCTGTTATTAAAATTATACTGCAATGAACCATATCTTTTAAAATCTTTATATTGCTTTATTGCTGAAATCTCATAAGTCATTTTCCCATCCTGACTGTGACACCTGAGTATAAGAGTTACAGGAGAAGAAACAGTACCTATATCATATAAAGAATTGGCAATTCTTCTCAAAGCACTACCTAACAAGTGAGTTGTGATATAAATTATTAGAACTGTACACTATCAGACAGAACATTTATGTCTTAATAGGTGAGTTACTTATGTTCCAGTTTAATAGAATCTCTGTTATGTGTTAAATTTTGTTTAGAAAAACAAGGTGAAGAATATTGAGAAGACAGAGAGAGAAAGAGAGATTGGCAATGCCCAACAGGAAATAAATAAACATAGACCATCTGAATTTTACTGAACATCTGTATTTTACTGACCATCTATCATATTTCTACAGGAGATACCAAACACCACATTAGTAGAGTATGGTACCCTATAGTTTAATAATTTACTTTTCTGAGATTTCTCTTTCTCTCTTTATTTATTTATTGCCTTCTTCTCAATGTAGTAAAATTCTGCCTCTGCTATAATTTTTCATTCCTTTCCAAAGTAAAGATATTGGATATCACCATCCTTGCTGTCTCCACTGCTAGTGACTTCATTGCAATTTGGCTGTTTTCATTCCTTAAATCTTTCATTTTTCGCTATCATTCTTCTCCCCCATGTTCCCTGTATCTCTACCAGCACTGTCCTTGTTTTCAGTCTTGCTTCCTCAAACACAAATTTGTTGATCCCACCCTCCTGTTTTAAATGCTTCTGTGTGTTTCCACTGCCTTAGACTCAAGTCCAAGTTGCCGAGATGCTCAGCTCATGCCTCCTCTTCACTGTCCCCACTGAACTCTTCATCAGAACTCTCAAATATCCACTCCTGCCCAACACAAGTGCCTAGGTAGAGATGTCATTGTTGATATTTATGAGATGGGGCATTGGCTCAACTAGATGCCCAGGTATGACAGAAAAAAAGGGATTAGTCAGACTCTTGTGACTCAAGGAATCCATGTACCATATGATCTCAGTTGCTTGGGGACTGCCTTCAGTTCAGTCACCCATTTGGCACTAGGTGGTTTGACCGCAAATCCCCACTGCTGGGTGCTCAATGAAGTGCTACTGATTCTCTTAAATCCTAGAACATAAATTAACATAAGTTGTCAGTGGGGTCAATATGCCACTTACTTTTTTTGACTTTTTATTTATATAGCAAGTTAACTCAATAGACAACTAGCAACCATGCGAGGTGCTGTGAGGGACAGAGGAGATGGGTGAAGAGTTTAAACCTGATTTATGCTAATACCTTGGAAGCATAGAAGTCTAGGTTATTTTATCCTGTAAATCTTTTGATCCATCTATAAGCAAACAGATAAGTAGAAAATAGGAGAATTAAAACACCTAGGATCAACCCAGCAAACATCTTGAATATTTTGGCAGGGTAAGATATGTTTCTATACATGGGATACACGGTCATCTGTTTACCCATATGTAAAGATTTTAATGGAGAACTTTAAGAAAACAATTTATAATTGAACCATTTATTTCCCTGGTAAAGGAGCTGGGTTCTCTTCACTTTTAAAGTAACGAGAAGTAAAATTGTGCAATCACTGAGAAATTTTACCGAACTTTCTGAGCTATATGCAAAAAAAGTAACAAAAAAAAAATCTGATGGATCTATTTGAGTTTAAAAGATAATAGCAGCTCTTTGCTCAGCTAAACTGTTAAAAGTCCTTATTGCTACAACTCTCTTTCATGTTGAATAAGTGTATGCATTTTCACAGATTTTCAGGTTTCTCTCAACAAAACTGAGAACGAAGAAACAGTACTTCTTAGTTGTAGTTCAGAATTCATTGTTCACACCAGACTTGGGCTAATTTGCATGTATTTCTTTTTATTTTGGGCCAGCATCATTATTGCTTATTTCCAAAAAAACAATATTTCCTCATCATGTAAAACACAAAAACAGGTTGAATCAGAAACTTCAGTTTTTAGAACAATCACAATCTTCATTGATTCATCTCTCCCGAACTGAGAAAAACAATACAGTGTTTTCTGTCAAGGCAGCAAAGTGTGGATTTTGATTGGACATAGAGGAAACAGTTCTGTTTCAAGATCTCATTAAAAGCCACCTGCTGCCTTAATAATGATAGCATAATTAAAATGCTATTCCCAAATTTGGTATTACTTAGACATTGTGGACAGAAAGAGAAAGCTGATTAAAACTATCTAATTTGAGACTAAGGTAGCAATTTGTAGAAAGGGTGTCCTGAATGTGTTTGACAAATTCAATAGAAAAATACCAAAGATATTTTTGATTTGGAAAGGAAATGAGTTTAGTTTAGTTATGCAGCCGTGAGCCCACGCCTTGGTATCTCTCACTAAACGGCCTTCGATTTCTCTCTTTTATGCTCCCTTTGACAAGAAACTTACCTCAGTTTTTATTTTTATACTAAATCTACTAATGATTTTCTCGAAATGATTTTTTTTAAATAACTGAATTTGCTATATCCCAATATAATTTTTTCAGTAACAAAGATGTGGAGTTGTGGCACAGGAATAAATTAGGAATTAAGCAGGGGAATCGTGGGAGACCTTGTCCCAAATGAACAACTGCACTAAAACTTCAATGAAGCCAACGTTTCTTCTGTATTAAAGTGGCAGACCTTATAAATAACACAGAAACAATAATCAATGGATTGTCAAATCAACTAATGCAATATTTATTAAATATTTTAAATGCTGTGAGTTGTGCAAAGATTACTTTTTCCATCTAGCTCAAAGTCTTACTTCCTCCCCATGCGATGTCCGCAGTAACCCAACACCACAGCTTCTCTTCTCTTTGACCTCCTTAGCCCTGGTGAGTTGACCTTCTGAGCCAGCCAGCGTACAGCCCTCTCAATTCTTCATGATGTTTGTTCACTTTGGACTTTATGCAGGTCTGCACTTCTTGAAAATCCAGAAGGTCCCTCTTCCTGCCTGCACCATGTTTCTTCATTCTTTTGAGACGGCATGTGCTGATTCTTCTGAGCACATTTCTCCTTCCTCTTTCTCTGGATAACACCAATGTATTCTTCAAGACTCAACTCAGATGTCATCTTCTCCAGGGTTTCCAATCGGTTTTGGAAAGGTGATCTTCTTTTGTGCTCCCACAGAAGCCTATACATAATCCTCTCATTATGATATTATATTAATAATACTAGCTATTGTTTATTGAGGGCTTAGTGCGTGATAAACACTGTTCTACGTGATTTAGATAGCTTAACTCATTCAATTCTTAAAACAAACATACGAGTGAGGGAAATATTACTCTCATTTTAGAGAAGAGGAAACTGAAGAATAAAAAGGGTAAGTAATCTGCTCCAGGCCACATAGACAGCCTGACCCCAGAGCCCACCCTGCTAATGGCCAGGCTCCAAAAACACGTTGATATGTGCATACCAACACTCTATAACTATAGACTCTCCTGCTCACTCTCTCCCTCCACTCTCACCCTCCTTTAGGGTGGAGACTGCATCTAATATATCTTTGTGTTTTGAGCACCTATGGCACAACACTAGTTCATAGTATGTGCTTAATAAACATTTCTTGAAGCGTAATTGAAAACCAAGCCCCAAGACTCAAGCAAACGGCAAGATACACATTTATGAAAAATGAAATCGTTATTATGTGTCTAATTCTCAGTACAGCTTTTCCTTTTCTCCTTGATGAGAGTCTCATACATATGTTAATAAGATATGGTCTAAACTACATCCCAGTGAGTCCAGCGCCAAAATGACTAGCCTTTGGTGTTCCTGGAAGCTGCACTTGGCTTTGATAATGTACAGTCGTTTTTCAGGTAACTGATGTTGAGTGGGAATGTGCTGGGGTAGAGGTGGTCTGAGTCATTTCAATCATTGTCAGAAGTGAAATTCCGGGCAACTAGCAGATATATATCCCTTGTCTTTTACTGGTGCTGTGAAAATTGATCTCTGAAATGCTTTGACTCGAGGTGAAAGTAGTTGTATATCATAAAAGCAGCCTTGCAAATATCCTTTCACCCAAAGTAAGTAACAATTTTAGATGGGCAAATAGGAAAGAAAACTTATCTTTATTTTATGATCTTTGACTATTGGAGTAGAAAGCGAGCTGGGGAACAGTTGTATTTATGTTTGTGATCACTCGCTCATCGGGGTTACTTCTTTATCTTGTACATGTTTTCATGATTTCATGCATCATCCGTTTACTCATCTTCTCCCCTCCCAGGCTTTAATAAGCTCCACGGGAACAGTGATGAAGCCCAGGGAAGCCCCTGGCATGTAGTAGGTACTTAGTACATATACCTAAATTGATAGGTCAGGGATATTTCCTTAAGTAGGCGTCAGTTACTCAGGATCAGCCTGAAGAGCAGCCTAGGGGGTCAGTTTTCCTTTAGATAATAAGCAGTGTTCTCAACCACTGAGATTATATTGAGAGAAGAAATTGAATTAGGAGGGTAGATAATGAGTGTACAGCTTACAGTAAAATTCACAAATTCACATGCCTGTGTCCTTAGAGGAATCTAGAAGTGCATACAGTAGCATTTAATGAGTACCTATCACAGGTAAGGCCTTGTGCCAAGCTTGAGATATCCAAGGAAAATAAGGCCTTGTTCCAGCATCACAACTGGCATTAGGGTAAGGCAGGTGTGGCCTTGTCCTTTGTTAAGCACATAACAGGGTAGCCAAAACCTTCTCTTGTCAAGGTAAGTAATAGCTTAATTTTTTTTTTTTTTGAGTCTGGTTGGGGGGTGGGGTCTCACTTTGTTGCCCAGGCTGGAGTGCAGTCTCACTATCACAGTTCAACACAGCCTCAACTTCCTGGGCTCATGTGATCCTTCCACCTCAGCCTCTCAAGTAGTTGGGACTACAGCACACACCACCACACCCAGCTAATTTTTCAATGTCTTGTAGAGATGAGGTGTCGCTATGTTGCCCAGGCTGGTCTCAAACTCCTAGCCTCAAGTGATCCTCCCACCTCAGCCTCACTGAGATTATAGGCATGAACTACTGCATCTTGCCTTAATGTAATTTTTTTTTAAGCAACATTAATGCAAACATCAGTGATGAACAACATATTAACATTTTAAATAAAGACAGGATCGGTAATCATTTTAAATAAAGGCAGAGCTGTGCCAAGCCATATTGGAGCCTGAGGCAAAAAAGAAAAATCAGTAACACTGATCCTTGTCTTTACTTAAGATGCTATGTTGCTCATCATGGGTTTTTTGCATTAATTTTGATTTTTTAAATATTACATTAAAATATTGTTTCTTGTATTAAGGAGGACTTTCATGGCCCCTTACATGTGTGCCCAAGGATATTGCCTTGTCCTGGCTTTGCCCAGCACAGGGGTATCTCACTGTGAAGTCAGGAGCAGAACAAACACTGATAGCAAATGGAATTTATTTAAATTAAATGTTTTTACAGAGGATGGCTGGGGTTGCTGCAGATGTGCTGAGTACCTGGCCCATCAAGATTTGAGGAGAAAATGATAAGTCGGGAGGTTGTTAGAGTGTGAATAGGCCAAGTTTACCCATAAGGCAATGGCATGGTGGGTGGAAGGGAATGAGTAGAATATGACAAGATGAGCTGACACTTCTTGGTGTGCTCAAGGAAGCTAAGGCTCATGGGTAATTTAAGAGGGAAGAAACCTGTGCAACACGGCGGCAGGGAGTGATGGGATGGAGGGAAAGGTAAGGCCAGCTCCGGATGACAAAGACTTAAAATCTCCTTCTTCCTGTTGTCTCCCTTGCTCTCTCACTGCCCTTTTGTGGCTTAGGATGCCAGCTGCAGGGCAGACACCAAACCCATCAGGGTTCTGTATTTTACACCCAATGATACCTAATTCTCTGTTAAATCCAATGTATCTAACAACTAGATCTATGCAAAGGAATCTTAGGTTTGGGCCAGCTACATGTTCTTTCTTTCCATGAAAGAATATATTTTCCCAGTGGCTTTCTAAAAATATGCTTTAATCCAGAAATGTGATTCCATAAGTAGGGAATTTGCTTAATGTAGCAAACACCAGGACAGGTAAGGACTTGATATATCCACCAGAAGACCCTCAGACAGCCTATGCAAAGTGCCTGTGTCTGTATCCTGTGCTTTAGAGACAAAGGATACTTGGAAGTGAATTATTTTAAACTAACTGCTGAATGAGAAGTAGGCATTCATCACAGTGACAGTGTGAAGTGAGAACAGAAAAGAAATATGAAGAATAGAACTTTCTCTTGGTTTGGGGAGGTGTTAGACACACTAATGGGATGAAACAGTTTAAGTGACAATATGGGGGGGGGGACACAAAAAAACTGGAATGATCTTTTGGAGGGCAGGCCCCTCATAGAACACTTGGAGATTGTTCCTCTGGATCAAATGGTCAACCAAAGTTTTCATCTGGCAAGTATTCAGAAGGTTGTGTTATACTTTGGGGGGGGCTGGAGGTGGTCTCAAGTTGTGGAAAACAGGTGACTGATTCTTCCACCATGACAATGCAACTGCCCACACCATGCTAAGTGTTCAGCAGTTTTTAACCAAAAACAGCAAGACCCCTATGTCCCACCCTCCCTATTCACCCACTGTCACCCCAAGAGACTTTTTTTTTGTTTCCCCAGATGAAAAATGTCCTCAAAAGAAAACATTTTGCCGATGTGGAAGAAGTGAAGCAAAAAACAGCAGAAGCGCTAAAAGGCATCAAAATTGATACATTCAAAAACCGTTGTAAGCCGGGCTCGGTGGCTCAGCCTATAATCCCGCGCCTTTGGGAGGCTGAGGTGAGTGGATTGCCTGAGCCCGCGGGTTTGAGACCCGCCTGGGCAAGCAAGACCTCATCTCTACAATAAATCAAAAAATTAGCCAGGCATGGTAGCGTGCGCCTGTAGTTCCAGCTACTTGGAAGGCTGAGGCGGAAGGATCACCGGAGCCCAGCAGGTCGAGGCTGCGGTGGCCGGAAGCGGCCACTGCACTCCAGTCTGGGCGACAGAGTGAGACTCCAACTCAAAAAAAAAACAAAAACAAAAAAACCGTTGTAAGCAGTGGAAAAAGCATCTTGAAAGGGGTATTGCATCAAATGGAGAGTACTTTGAAGGTGACTAAAGTTTAGTTGTGTAAGAGTAAATACACAATTTTTAATTAAAAAAATTCAGATTGGGGGGATCCCCCCCTATTACTGGTGTAGATAAAGAAGGGCTACAGCATTTGTGGGATGGTTAAGAAAAATCAGTGATGATAATTTATATTTTTAAAACTCAGAACAGATCATCCAAGGCCTCTCTCAGGTGGTTCCAAGTCTCCTTCACTAACTTCATTTCTGAGTACCCTGCATGGCAGCCCTGCTTCAGTTCCTCAGCCTGCTCAATCTCTCCAGTCTTTACAGATTATCCAGGACTTCACTCTTACTGTCCCTTCCTTCTGCTTCTGAGTCCTCTTCTGAAAAGCATTCAGTCCCCTCCCCTCCAATGCAGCAGAACAATTGAAACCAGCCCAACTTCCTCATAGAAGTAATGGTAACCTTTTTTTTTTTTGAATAAACATAGAAATTGACCATCCCAGTCTTAAAACTTGAAACTTACATTTGTCTATCCGAATTCCTTTCTCAGGAAACCAACCCTTGGGCATATAGTATCAAGAGACTGAAACTCACCAGATCACCATATCTAGTACACTGAGATGCCAGACCCCTCCTGTTTACCAACTCCTCTTTTTCACCCCTCCCTAATTCTTGTTTTCTACAATCTTGACCCACTGTGTAAACCCCTGGGTTCAGTGGGAAGGGGAGATGAATTTGAGACTAAATTTCCATTTCCCCTGGTTGATATCACTCATAGAAAGCTTTTTTTCCTAGCAAGACTCATTATCTTAGTGATTGGTTTTCTGTGTACCACACATTAGGACTTTGACCTAAGACCTTGACCAAACCTCTTGCATTTTAGTAATATAATTGCAGTGCTCTGTGCTTTAGAGCATCATTTTAACATTATTTTTCATATCAGGAACAGAGCATTTGCTTTATTCTATTTACATTTGTTGTTGCTATGACTCTCCAATGTACTATACTTTCCATATGCTGTTTGGCTAAATTAATTTATAGACATTAGCAAAAAAAATTAATAAGATTAACATACTACACTATTAAGAAATTGAGAAGGAGTTAAGATAGTTGGAATGTTTTCATCCAGAGAAGGCAAGCTAATTTCCTAATAACTGTTTTCAGAACTCTGAGTGAAAAAAACATGGTTGACTTGGAGTCTCACAAAATCTGCAGACTCTTCACAAATAGTGTCACTCTCAAAGGCACAAGATAGGTTCATAGAAATTGTGCCAATACATACCCTAAAAGTTTTTTCAAACTTTTTTTTTTTTTACCCAAATTATGAGGAAGTTCACAGTGGAAAAATAGACTGCTAGGGATGCTATGGCATGAACACCAAAGTCGAAAAACAAACAAAAAAAGAGTTAACAGAATTTAAAAACCACATATGGGGCCAGATCTTTACTTCCTTCTTCCAAATGTCACAAGCCAAGGGCAAAATGGGAGTCTTTACTTAAAATTTTCAACCATTTGTCACTGTTTTATTAGAATATTAGCATTGTTTAAAACACTGATTTTTTTTTTTTTTTTGGCTATGAAAATGGATGTGTAAGTGCAGAAAGACCATGCATATGATTAGCATAATAATGGCACAAAGCTTTGGCTCATCTTGACTTCTCTGACCTTCAGCACTTTAGCTGGAGTTAGAAATGGCTCTGGGTTTTTAGCCTTAGTATGCAAAGGTGGGTGGAGATGGCATAATTTCTTGAAATCATTGCCCTCGGAGAGTGACAAGGTGTAAATTTCCAAAATGTTTGAAATTTCTGTCCACTGACTGAGTCCTGATATGTTGCAATGCAGAGAGCAAAGCTCTAGTTAAGGATTTATCTCAGACTCCAAAGCCGCAGGCCAATGAATGCCCAGCGCTGTGAAGGTGAAAGGCACAGTCTCCAAAGCTAAAGAGCCATCCACATCAATTTGCAGCCAGCTAAGTGGCATCAGCAGTGGGAGAGCTATTTACACTCCCTTCCCGGCTGAGAATTATGGTGCCGTAACCAGGAGGGAAGCAAGGGGAATTGAAGGGGCTGCTCAGAAATATAATGGTCATTTATGGCTAAAGTACCCCCATTACTGTAGGCCCCTCACTCTCATCTGCAGAATCCTTGAGGAGTCTGCAATGAAACACATACTCACACAAAACACAGCACCCTAGAGACCTTCCGCAACATACCCATTCATATTAAAGCACAGGATGGGCATTTGCTTTGCTTATCCAATGGGACAAACCCAAGGGCCCTTTCTGAATTTTGTCTTCACCCCTTAGCTGCTGATAGAGGGCTCCACTCACCACTGACAACTGGATTCTCATCATCCCGTGGGCAAAACGAGTGAAGAAAGAGAGAACCGGGAAGAAAATAATTAGACAACATTTATCATGCAATTCGTTGAAAGTACTGTATTTTGCAGCAATGTAAATTATAGTATTGCATTATCAAGATAATAACTTGTTTTTGTGACAAGAAATCACACTTATGTGTTGCATCTGTATTATTTTTTAAATTAGGCTTTTTAATTACAGAGATAAATTATGTATGTAAGAATCCCACTTTAAAAATTTTATACAACATGTCATCTAAGATCCCACTAAACGTTGGAATCTATTCCTCTCCTATCAAGATACTCCTCAGTTATAAGAATTAACCCTTTCCTAGGTGGCCAGGTATCCTGCCGTACATTCCTATAGCCGGAGTCCACTTCACCCAGGGATGTCTCTGTTCAGTTACAGGAATGTGAACACCTCTGGGTCTCCCTGCAGCTCTGCCCCAGGCTCCAACCCCAAGTGAAGCTGTTCAAACTGAAAAAGGTCTCAGTAGGGCTGCCCCTCTGGCTTTATTTCCCTGGGAGAAAGCTGCTTATCTCTCCTAGTTACAATTCCCTGAAGATTTATAGATGCCACAGAGGTCCAAAAATGAAATAATATCAAATAAATGTTACCAGAACAGCAGGTTCTCTTACTCTATGGGCAGTATAGACTCGGGAGCCCAGTATAGACTTGGGTTCAAGTCTTGGCACAATAAGTAACCTCCCTGGGTCTTGATTTCTTCATCTACAAAGGAAAGACAATGATAATTTATGCAAAGAGTGAGCATTAAATAAAATAATGTCTTTAAAGCACCAGTGCAGGGCCTGGGATATAACATGCATTTATCCCATGAGTGTAGTTATTCATATCATTTGGTTCCAAAACAATGATTTGAAGCTTAGTTCAATCAGAAGCTCCTTGTTGGGTTTGTTTAATTTCCATATGCTCCACATTAGCTTCCTATCTGTATTTGATGTGATTTATCAACAAAGAATGAGTCTAATATTGTCCCCTTTTTTGAACCAAGCAAGGGAAGATGATAAATTGGGGGGAAAAAGATAAGTTCAGTGGCCAATAAAGTGTCCTGAGCCTTTCTGCCCATTGTTAATCAGTTGCAGGCACATGAGATGCCAATTTCGTCTCTACCTATCGTATAACCAGTGTTTACCTCTACAGTTGGGTTATCAATGCACTGCAGTCAGCAAGAAATGAAAAGAAGAAGAGCCCAGAAGATGACCCCTGAGGAGAGAGTGAGTACACTTGGAAAGACAGGTCTTAGATCATCCAACACACTCTTACCTAATTTTTTACTTTTTTAAAAAACATTCCCTCAGCTTTTAAAAAATGCATGGCCCAATTTGAGGAACACTGAAGCATTGGATAAGCCATGAGATGATACTGTTTATGTTTACTCCTGCCAAATATTCTTCCAGTCAACCAACCTGATTTCTTCCTCACTTCTCTCTCTTCTATTAAACATACTCTCCTAGCCGGGCTCGGTGGCTCAGCCTGTAATCCCGTGCCTTTGGGAGGCTGAGGTGAGTGGATTGCCTGAGCCCGCGGGTTCGTGACCCGCCTGGGCAAGCGATACCTCATCTCTACAATAAATCAAAAAAATCAGCCGTGCGTGGTAGCGCGCGCCTGTAGTTCCAGCTACTTGGAAGGCTGAGGCAGAAGTATCACGGGAGCCCAGCAGGTCGAGGCTGCGGTGGCCGGGAGCGGTCACTGCACTCCAGTCTGGGAGACAGAGTGAGACTCCAACTCAAAAAAAACCCAAAAAAACATACTCTCCCCAAAATTAGTTAAATTAAATGCAGTCGCATTACCAGAAATCAGGATAGGGTAGGAGTAGGTGAGGAAAAAACAGCACTGAGAAAAAAGTAATCAAAGGAAAATATTATACTTTCAGAAATAAAGAACTGCACTGGGTCTAAGTATATATATATATATATATATATATATATATATATATATAAGAGGAACTTAGATCACAAGAATTGGCATTCAAACAAATAAAAATGTAATTACATGAAGAAGTAAACAGGAAGTGAAAGATAGAATGTACAAAAATTCCCATACTTGGTTTTCAAGCCAGAACAAAACCTCAGATAGTAATTTCCATGAAGAATGGAAAGAGAATGGTCTTTAGTTTATTTTCTATGTTGGAAGTTCATTACTATGGGAGAATGCAAACACCTCTGGGTATAGGCAACATGATACTGAAGAAGCAGAATTGCCCCTTCCCCTACCTTGGAGAGGTGAATCAATCTCAATCTCTCTCTCTCTCTCTCTCTCTCTCTCTCTCTCTCTGTCCCCCCTTCTCTCTTGTTTACTTTCTAAATAAACTATATTTTCCAATTTAAAAAAGATACAGCAGAATTATTCCAATGCAAGAACCATAGTTAAAATGGAGCTCATGTAACCAGAGAAGAGGCTTGAAGTGTAACAGGTCAGTCTTCAGTATAAAATTATAAGAAAAAGAGGAAAATATGCTGAGAAAAGTGAGAAAACAGAGTTGATCAGGTTATGCCTGGGGAGGCTCCCTGCCCCTTTCCAAGAAACTACTAAGTTCTCCAAGATCTGAGAAGTAAGTTTACACTCCCACCCCTACCTTGAAAAGGTGAATCTTACCTCTCTCTCTCTCTCTCTCTCATTCTCTCTCTTTCTCTCTCTCTCTCTCTCCCCACCCCCCATACACACACTTTCTAAATAAACTATGTTCTCCAATCTAAAAAAAAAAAATGAGTCTTACAATTGAGCTGATCTGCTGTTATAGGGTCAAGGACCTAAACAAGGCAAAAACATTAAAATAGAGCTTGTGTCACTACAAATGATGAGATAAAGACTCAACTCCATAGTTGTGGCACAGACCTGTAAACTTGCAGTTTGATAAGTTCCTGACGTCTTTCCCACTCATCTCTTCTAGAGGTCTACACCCACAGGTCAATTCCAGCCTGTCACCTGTTTTTGCACTCCCTGTAAGCAAAGGATGGCTTTTACATTTTTAAGTGGTTGAAGAAAAAAAAATCAAACAGGATAATATTTTGTGACCCATGAAAATTATATGAAATTCAAATTTCAGTGCCCATAAATTTCATTCTACCAAATTTACACATTCTGTGATCTGTGACTGCTTTTGAACCACAACAGCAGAACTGAGTAGATGCGATGGAGCCCACATGGCCCAGAAGCCTAAAATATTTACAACCATGTCCTTTACATAACGTTTTGGCAACCTCTGACCCAGAAAAAAAGTACAAGCTTCAGAATCCAAAGCATCTGAGTCCATTTCTGACTCCATTGCTACCATACAATTGCCAGATCTTGAGCAAGTTGACTTCTCTGAGCCTCAGTTTCCTGATCTGTAAGCTGAAGGCCATGCCTGGTTTGCAGATTCGTTGTTTTTACTGAACATAAAGCAGGGAACTCTGACTTTGTTTTTCTGTAGGGGCTCACAAATGGCATTCAGCACTTCTTCCTTTCTTCCTCTCCTTCTCCAGGTGACTTTCTTCTCCCATTCCAAAACTTAAACATTCCTTAAACTTCTATCCTGATTCTATCCCTATACTATTCTGCTGTAGACTTGCTTGCTTCCCAATGTTTCTAATCATTCCTCCCATTTGCAACTCTGCATTGAGGCAGATGATTCTATATTTCTAGTCCTACCTTTCCTCCAGTTCTTTTTTTTTTTGAGTTGGAGTCTCACTCTGTCACCCAGGCTGGAGTGCAGTGGCCGCTCCCGGCCACTGCAGCCTCGACCTGCTGGGCTCTGGCAGTCCTTCAGCCTCAGCCTTCCAAGTAGCTGGAACCACAGGCGTGCGCTACCATGCCCGGCTAATTTTTTATTTATAGTAGAGATGAGGTCTCGCCAAGTTGCCCAGGTGGGTCTCGAACCCGCGGGCTCAGGCAATTCACTCACCTCGGCCTCCCAAAGCGCAGGATTACAGGCTGAGCCACCGAGCCTGGCCTCCTCCAGTTCTTTATGGAATGTTCCCACCGGCTCCAGGTGATCTTCACTTGGGCATCCTGTAAGCATCTCAATTTCATCCTCTACCAAAGCAAATTAACATATCGTCTTCCTCAAAAATTAAACACCTAAAATAGGATAAACATAAGATCTTGTCATACTGTTGTCACTATTTGGCTGTCACTAAATTCTTACAGTCATTGAGAAGCAAGAATCCAGAAGAGAAGTTTCACTCCTTACCTTCCTAGCTCTACTCCTTTGCTTCCTAATGGAGCAGCCTCTCCAGTCCATCACAAGTTTTCTAGATGAATCTGCCCGAAACACAGCTGCAACCATGCCATTCTCCTACCTGAAAACTTTCTGGAGCTCTCCAATTAAGTACGAATCCCTTGGGCAGGTATGAAAGGCCCCCAACAATTTCTCATGACCTGCTTCTTCAAACTCATCTCCTACTACCTGCCTTCATATGCACCATATTCCAGTGAAACATGACTGTTTCCTTCTCTCAAATGTGTCATTCCCTTTCTCCCAATGCCTTTTCCTCACCTAAGCGATCTCATCCACCTAGGATGCCCTTTATTCCAGTATGACCCAAACCCACTCATCCTCCAAGATTCTGACTAAATGCCACCTCAGGAAAATCTCTATGATCATTTGGAGTCGTAAGTGATCTTTCCCTCCTCTAGAATTCCATGATAATTGATTTGCTGCTTTCTTACAGTGTTTGTGATTTTTCTTCTTGGATTGTGATTTTTTTAAAAAACCTGCATCTGCATGATTTATGGAGAGACAAGGGCAATATATGGTAGCCAGTCAGAGTGATTTCATTCTCATTCCTCCAACTTCCCAGCTCTATGATCCTCTATGTAAAAAAGTTGTTTTACATCCCTCACTACAGTTTTTTTTTTTAATCTGTAAAATGGGTATAGTTATGCCTATCACATAACATACTGGAAGAATTAGATAAGGTGATATATATAAGGCAAATTTTAGCACAGAATATGTCATAGAAAGAAAGAATTTTTATTTTATCTCCCTTAAAAGGTAATGTATCTTTGCTTCACTGCGTAGAAAAATCAAGCAGCTACTATTTTTTCATGATGGACTCCTCTCTGACAACTGCCTTAAAATAGGTAATCAAAAAACATTTGTTCTAATGAACTGAAATAATGATGAGATTTTAATCAAATACAAAATGATATTTATATGAACTCTGGAGTATAGGTTGAAAATAAAATTGAATAGCTGTGGGTATATAACATATAACATTGAAAATCACTTAGGAGTATTGTGTGAATAAAGGTAAGAATATTAATTCTCTGTGATTTTATGAGCTCACTAATTAACAAAGGAAGATACTAGATAGTGAATTAATGAAATACAATATGACCTTGGCAAAAAATTCATTATTAAATTGATCAGAACAGTTCTTCATTGATAGGACTCAGAAAAGAGTCAAAAGTAAATTGTTGAGCTTCCAATGATCATATGGCATTTTAAAGATCAAAATGTCTCTTAGATTCAGTGGAGGAATCTGAATGGATAGTGTCATTCACCAGGGCACCTCATCCTTCAACCTACACGGCCTATTCCTTCATAAAATGCTGGGGTCATGGCTGCTATATTTTCTTGGGTTTGTTCTCCTCCTTGCCATAAGAAAGGCCAGTTAGAGAACTTGACATAGACTTAGGATTAAATATTATTTTTTAAATTAAAAAGATAGAGAATTATCTACTTAATCAGGGTTACATAAGAGTCTTGCATCCAACATTAACCTGAGGGGCTAAGGACAGATGCATTTGATACTCAGAGAGCAAAAAATTTTAATCCACAGTTCTGAGTATACAGAGTTGTACAATTGTACCTTTCTTGCAGTTGACCTTGTAAATTAAAATTTCACACATCCAAGTTAGATGTTTCTGATATTTGGGTTTATATCAAATATTCCATGGCTCAGGTTTTTAACTATTTGCCAACTAATATTCTGCCATCAACTTATTGTTGATCTGTAACATCTGCAGAGCCTGAAGAACGTCATTATTACTTTTAAAGAAAATCTGAAATGGCCATGAACTCCCAAGGAGATATATGGTTGCTTAAACCTTTAAGATTTTAACCTTAAATAATTTTTTTAAATGCTTATGTGGTAAAAAGTAAATGTCTTTCAGTTTAGAAAGGAGAAGAAGGGGTGGTATGTTTTGGAAACAGCAAGACCAGGAGTCAGGATGCCTGAATTCTAGAGCCAACTCTCAGACTATGAATCGAATGTCTGCAGGTGAGTTCCTGTTAAATGCCTTGAAGATTGCTTAGATGGTGCGAGAGAAATGGCATTAATTTCAAAAGTATTAAAAAGCAAAACTGTCCCTAATTAAGGAAAACAAGACAAAACAAGAATAACTTAGTTCTTTACATGTTCTAGGGGAGTTCAGTGGTTCTCTGTACTAAGAAGCCTACCCATATTATAGAAAACAGTCTAAGAAATGTAATACAATAATAACAAGTAAAGTTATTAAATACAAATTAAGTTTGGATTCATTCTAAGTGTTTTATGTAATAAACAGTTTATCTTTAAACCCTATAATATAGCCATATTTTACAGAGGGAGAAACAGAGACTCAGAAGATTATTTGTCCAAGGTCACAGAGCTTCTAAGAGACAAAGCATAAAATCAAATCCAGATATAATGGCCACATAATATTACCTCATTTATAGATGAATATGTACCACTTAATAAAAACTAAATGTATATTTAATTACAAAGCAGAAAGGAATCATTCCTTTCTAATTGCCTAAGCTGTCCATATTCTAAGGTTTTTACTGAATAAAAGGTAACTGTGATTTTAAAAAAAGAAAAAAAAAGAAAGTTGTTTATATCTGAAGCTCTTTCCTGAGAGGTAAACTCCCAAATGTGGAGAATTGTTAATAATTGTAGGGACAAAACGTATTTTGGAGATTCAGCTTGTTTTTGTGTAACTGAAGATTTGATAATGTATCCAGCTGTATCAAAACATAAAATAATACTAGAGCCAACTATAGTATCAAAATTATACTCAATCCAAAGGAAAAACAAGAGGGCAAGTTAGAGTCGGTTGAGTTAGCTTTAACCCCAGTACTCTGGTGCTTAACAAACTCTGAAAGTCATCACACCCAGGACTCCCAGGACTTTCATCTTAATCATGCATCCTTGTGTCTAAAAATACGTGCTGATGATTCTGAAGACTGCTAAAGATGCCTCTCAAAAAAATACTAAGGATGCTTATTAAGAATTCACGCATCTTAATCAATGCTTACTCCATTAACAAATGCGACTCCAGCTTATCAGAAATGGCCTTCTGAGGGTATAGATTCTGTCCTTTTTCCCATTAAAGAATCTGAAATTATGAACACTTTCTTCTTCTATATTTAAAAAGCAGACAAGCAAACGTTTTAAATGCAGCTAACGTGATCTCCCTTTCCACATTCTATGCAGATAACAATACCTTCATAATTAAAGTACTATTATTACTATTTAATTGTCTGTTTCATTGTTTAATGAATAGGAACTAGTTAATTACGGTGATGGGGAAAGACAAAGGACAGTTTTCTAATGGAGGACGCAAAGCTCCAGTTTTTACAACGTAGGCTGCAAATTGCTTTATTTCTACTTCTGAACATCAAAACCTAGATTCACACATCCTTGTCAAATTATGAAGCTCTTTCAACATGATTTGAAAATGTGTTTAAGGAGGACTTTTTTTCTAATTTTACATATTTAAATAATATCACATTTATCTCATGATAGGTTAGAATTGGCTATTCAGGTTCATTCATCAAACGATTCTGAGAGGCAAAGGACCAGAGCATCTTTTTAGCCACTCCCTGAGATGGGTAGTTTTCGGGTACATGAGGTCAAGGACTCACAAAATACACTGAAAGAACAAGACAGATCTAGCAATGACAAAACTCATCCCAGCCAGCTGTCTACAATAGGGCTTAATCCTTATTATTGTACTCTGGTCTCCAAATAGGATCTGGACCTCATTGCAAAATTCTCCTTGCTGCCTCAAGCCATCAATAACACACAGCTGTACTCATGTGTTTTCATGCTTGTGGGTACCATGTTGAATCACACCTTCACATTTGTAGAGGACTTTGTCCTTTTCAAATGTATTCCTTAAGCCTGTCATCTTATTTGATCATTACAGTCCATGAAGCATGCAGTTCAGATATTATGTGCATCTTGCAAATTAGGAAACAAAGCTAAAAAGGTTGAATAGCCTGTCTTGATCTTGTAGCTAATAAAAAGTACAGATGCCTCTCCAAATCTTCTGGAAAGATGGGTAGTTACATAACGGAGATATAATCATGACATTGACTGTTGACATTAATGTTTTGCAAAGCAACAGAGCAGGGAACCGGAGGTCACAGAATGCCCACTTCATGAGCCTAATTATCATGGTGCAGAGGTGTTGATTGTTACTCTGTGTGGTGATACAGGAAACTTCGCTAAAATTTGGAAAAAGACCTCAATGCAAAATTGTTCTCTGAGGAAGACTCAACCCAAAATAAGTGCATCTAAGATGAATTTATTATCTAACTTAATGTTTGCGTTCAGATACACAAGGCTCCTTTGCATAGGAGATGGGAAGACTAGAGGACACTTCTAAAGATATTTAGGCAAAAAAAAAAAAAAATTATTATGCAGAGGAAAATAAATCCTGTAGGGTAAAATTATGTTTCTTAACTTTTGTTTGCCTCAATGGCACACTAGAAATGTCACCAATATATACACACACCCAAATCTGCCGCCTTTCCTTATCTCTCAAGGCCGCCATCACTGCCAACTCATCTTTTACTGTTTCTACACCCAGGCTGAAACTAATATACATCATACTCACCAGATGTATGAGTCTCCTACATGAGTAAATGACAAAAAAGGGGGAGATTTGGAAAAAAATCCAATACTGTAACATGTACTTATTGAGTTGAAGTCTCTTTAATGAGAAAGTCTTGCACATTGTCAATGTCACTAACACGAATTTCTTTATTTTGCAGCAATCTCACAGAGAAAATATGTGAAATTTTTGGTCCCTAATATTGATCTCCACGGGTTTTTCATCTGACATTTTCTTTGGAGCAATACATACTTGTGCGTAATATTGATTTTAATATGTTTCTTTGCTGCTAAAAAGTTTGGTATTGTGTTTTTATGTGTAATAGTAAGTATTAAGTTAGAGGTTTTATATTGATTGTGCTCCACTCCTGCCAAATGCTATGTGTAGAAAATATATTTCTGTCTATTTTTGTTCCCTCTGCACTGGCCTCATCTTATTAAACAAGAATTCAGAGGTGATGTTTCCAGGATGACATTTTCTATGGAGATCTGAAGATTAAAATATAATTTTGATGACTTATTGGTCAATTGGTCATGATACTGCATGAAAACCAGTTTAGGTGCATTATTACAACTTTTCTTATATTGTAAACTTATTGTATCCTACAAACAATTTAGACAAATAGCTAGAGTTAACAGCAGAATTATATTAAACTTATGAAGATGTTGGGGCATTATTTGATATTTTTGCTTAATGGCACTATGATGTTTCTAAAACATATGTTCCCTAAAAATTGATGTTTCTGATTATAGCCATACCTGCAACACAGTCATATCACCCACCGCTGGATAAGTTCATCTCTGCAGCCCAAAATATGGGTATATTGACTTTGTCAACTGCAGTTTTAGTAGCAGAGGGAGCAGAGGTGAGAGAATTGCCTGAGCTCATGGGTTCAAGACCAGCCTGAAAAACTTGGTGAGACCTTATCTCTAAAATAAATCAAAAAATTAGCTGGGCATAGTGGTGCATGCCTGTAGTTCCAGCTACTTGGAAGGCTGAGGCAGAAGAATTGCCTGAGCCCAGCCAGTAGAGGCTGTGGTGGCAGTGAGCATGCCACTGCACTTCAGCCCGGATGACAGTGTGAGACTCCGACTGAAAAAAAAAAACCACAGGGAATATAATCTGTCTCCAATTACTTAACTGGTACATCTTTATTTCCTTGACTAGTATAAAAGTTTTAGTACACAGCTTGGTGATAAGTAGTCTTTAATAGGCAACAATGTAGTTGAAAACTATGGAGTCACAGAGACAAGTAAATTCAGAGAACAGATGGATATGTAAGAATGGAGCAAGCTATCAAATGAGATCTAAACTACCAGTGAAAGGGGGAGACATAGAAATATCAGGGAGACTCAACAACAGGACAAGAACTAACATGAGAGAAATGAGGGATACCAGGCCATCTGTCACCTAAGTCAGGGACACCGGCAGGAAAAAAAGAAGGATACTTTAGATTGCTTAAATTGGGATACAAAGCAAAATGGTAAGAGGAACAGAGGCCAAGAGGATTCTCAAGCTATGCCAATAGGGTACTGATTAGAGCTCCATATATGCTTAGGGCATATATGGACGTAGCCTTGGGAACAAGAAGGATGCATTTGGGAGTTTAGTGATACCATAAGGCTGCAGGAATAGAAGGCCAAAGAACTTATTAGCATTCTAGGTTGGTAACTTCCTTCCTCTTTTCTTTTAATGATTTTGTATTAAAAGGAAAGCATTGGTTCATCTGACTGATTCCAAAGAACAAAGTCAAGACTAATGAAAGCCAGGCACTTGGGATAAAAGAGAGTTAGGTTGATTTTAGGATAAATTTCAGAAGACCTTGTTGTTCTGAAAAGGTGACGTTGAAGATAGAGTGAGTAGATGAGGGTTGACAAAGTAGGAATTGGGATTGGGGAAGAAGCAGAGGCAGCCCACAGGAAGAACGATCAAGTTAGCAAGGCAAGCATTTAGAACCATGCAAAGTAAGGTAAGTGTTAATGTCGATGCTCACAGAAAGATCCAAGAATTGGCAGAGATAGACCACCAATCAATAAACTTTTTCTAAATGGCTGATTTATCTAACATGGCGTATAAGATGAAATATATGCAGCTATAGAAACATGATCACTGACTGTAGGACCTTATAGTTTAGCTACAGATAAAGAGCATATATTCATGTATATATTTTTGAAAGCAATCCAGTATTAATTATATGAGCAATAAATAGTTATTCACTTTGGAAGAAGAGAGGATGTACAACAATTTGGGATACTGAAGGAGATTTCCTAGAGCTATATGTATGAGGAAAGTAGTCCTACACATTTTGCTAAACATTTTTATAATGTTCTGACATTATGCTCTCTTAGAGTACAGTTTGATGTTGGGAGTGGGAAAAAGAATAATAAAAGGAGTACTACTGATGCCTCAGGTATGTTGCAAAAACAAACAAAAAGCTTATTGGAAGAAATGCACATTCAAGAGAAACCTCAAATAACTTCCAGGAATAGAGGCCCAATGAAACAGTTCATTATATGTAAAAAAAAAAAAAACCCTGCAATACATATAAAGACAAAGGCATATAAGCAAGAGTCAGGAGAAACAACTGTAGAACCAATCATGAAAAGACATTAGACATTGGAATTATCAGACACAGAACAAAAGCCACATATATAATATGTTTTACGAAATATAAGATATAGTTTAAAAGATGATAGAGACCATCAAATTAACAGTGAAATTTAAGTGAAAAAATAAAATGCATCATTTGATAGATAATAACATAAAGTAGAAACATAATATAAATGAAAATACAACATAAAAATAAAAAAATGCAATGAAATGTATTAATTTATGATATAAGAATGTAAAATTGATATTAATTTATGTTTAATAAATTAAACATAAATTAATTGTTAAACTATGCTAAAGTCTGCTGAAAATATAATTAATGAACTGGAAGACAGACCTGAAGGAAGTACTGAATAGATGGTAGCCCTGAGAGACAGTCAAAATAGAAAACAAGAAAGGCTAAAAGTCATAAAGGATGAGAATATCTAAAATATGTTTACTCAGAATTATAGAAAAAGAACAGAAACAGAGGAAGGGTAATATTTAAAATAGCTATACATTTTCTATCACTGATGAAAGACATAGCAAGCAGTATTCATTAAGCACAATAAAAACCAAGTAGGATAAATAAAAGACAAATCCAACCTAGCTACACTTAAAAAATAGAAGATAAAAATAAAGAAAATATCTTAAGAACAGCCAGAAAAGAAGTACAATTCCATATAAAATAAAGACAATTATTCTATTTTTTAAAAAGAAACACTGGAAACCATAAGGCAATAGAAATCTTCAAAGTGTGAGAGAAAAATAACTGTCAACTTACATTGTAAAACTCTCCCTAAGGATCAAGATGGAAATAGGAAGAAGGTATGACAACAAAATCAAAGTGTTTACTATAGGAACTTCTAAAAGAAGTGGGAAAATATTTCCAGACAGCAGGTAAAATATATAAAAGAATGAGTAAATCGACTAGTAAACAATGTATGTGAATTCAAATATAAATTCACTATATGAAATATGTCCAATTTATGGAGTTACAAAAACAACATGCAGGTAGCTAACTGGGCAACTAAATATATTGATAGTGAAGAGGGAGGGATAAACCATTATAAGTTCCATGATTATCCTGGAGATTGGTAAAACTATTCTGATTAGCTTTAGAGTATGTTAAGTATAGATCATAACATTTCAACAGTAAACACTAACTAGCAGAAATTGAAGCAAGTGAAGAGTGATAACATGATTGATTACATGAAACACAATCAATTATTAAAAATTGAAGGAGAGAAAAGAAAAAGACAACCATAAAACACAAAATAATATCCTAAAAGTGAATGTAAATACAGAAGTAATAATTAGTGTAGAACAAGCCCCTCGGGTCCCCTCCCACTCTGGGAGCTTTTCTGTCCTCTCAATAAATCCTTCTTTCAAAAATAGTAATAATGACTAATGTAAAGGGACATTGGCTGTTGGATACAAAAAGATATAGACATAGATGTCAATATAAGCATAGACATAGATCTCTAGCGATATCCTGTTTACAAAGAGCACACTTAAAACATTAAGGCACAGCAAAGGTGAAGGTATAAGAATGGAAAAATGTACACCAGGAAAATACTAAGAAAAGGAAATCAAGTTTGCAACGTTATATTTAAAAATAGACTTCAAAGAGGAAAATATTACCATAGATAGAAGCAATGACTTACTCACCAAGTGTATATATATATATAGCACTCACACAAGATTGTAAGTTTTATAAATATTAATTACTCCAATCCTCATGAGGACTTGATAAAATACATGATTATCCCTATTTCACAGATAAGAACACTGAGACACAGAGAAGTTTCGAGAAAAGTTCAACTCTTCAAACATAATAATTCTAAACTTGTAAAAACCTAATAGGAGTGTTCTAAATTACATAAGGAAAAAACTAACAAAATTAGAAGAAACTGAAAAATTCATCATCATTGTGAAGTTTTAATATACATCTCTCATTATCATTAAGCTGAAACAAATATGAAAGATTTGAATGATATAAAAACCTAACTTGATATAAAGAATATATGTCAAATAGTATATTTAAACAGTCTTGTCAAGCATATTTAAGCTATTCACATAAACTGATCATAGAGCAAGTCTCCACAGATTTTAAGAAAGTGATATTATTCAGATCATGTTTTCTGTCCACAATGCAATTAGGTTTGAAATGAACAACAAAGCAGATTACTAAAACCAATAATAAAACATCACATGTTTGTAAATTTAAATATATATTATATAAATACATAAAAACAAAAAATATATATACATGTGTAAACACATAGACAACTCATGTGTATTAAAAAGTTCTAATGGACATTTAAAAACACTGAAATTTAAATTATAGTGAAAATGATATATATCAAAGCTTGTGGGATGCATTTGTCCATCAAATGACATGTACAAGAATTTCTTACCAACTTTATTTATGATAGACAAATTCTGGAAAGAATCAAATGTTCATTAACATGAGGAAAAATAAAATATGATATATTCATACCAGTAAAAAATAATAAATGTTTCTATACACAAAAAGGTTAAACATCACAAACATTGTTTGAGTCTAAACAAGATAGATACAAAAGACTATATACTGCATGGTATAAAAAGTAAAGAAAAAACAAAGCTAAATCATGGTAATAGACGTCACTATAAGTAGTTTTCTTAGAACGGAATGTTATTGACTGGGTTCAGATACGAGGAGACCTCAGAGTGCTAGAAATGTTTCATATCTTGATCTGAGTGTTTGGGTGTAGCTACAGGTGCATATTTATATATACTTATATTTATGTTTATATATGTAAATTATTATTAAATTCTTATTATATATACATGTATAAATTCTTTAAACTGTTTGCTTAAGAAGGTGCGTTTTATTCATTTTCTCCTATGTGTTTTTATCCTCAACAAAATGGAAAAACCTGGTCAGATGTAACTAATGAAGTCCTTAGAGGGAAATATATATCTTCAAAAACATATTTTTAGAAAAGGCAAAAGCTAAAATTTTTTTTTTTTTTTTTTTTGAGTTGGCGTCTCACTCCTTGGCCCAGACTGGAGTGGAGTGGCCGCTTCCGGCCACCGCAGCCTCGACCTGCTGGGCTCCGGCGATCCTTCCGCCTCAGCCTTCCAAGTAGCCGGAACTACAGGCGTGCGCTACCACGCCCGGCTAATTTTTTTTTTTATTTATTGTAGAGATGAGGTTTCGCCTGCCCAGGCGGGTCTCGAACCCACGGGCTCAGGCAATTCACTCACCTCAGCCTTCCAAGGCGCGGGATTACAGGCTGAGCCACCGAGCCCGGCTCAAAAGCTAAAATTTAATGATCTATGCATACTATATAAGAAGATAGAAACATGTGATACAAAGAAGAAATGTAAAAACTTTTTTAAGAAGAAAAAAATGAATGAACCAGAAAAAGAAAAAATAGTAGAGAAAAATCAACAGTTCCAAAATGAAAAGTGTTTTTTTGAAAAAGACTGATGAAAATCAAGAAGGCACTGACAAATTTGAACAAGAAAAAGAATGATGGGGACAAATTAATATTAGGAATGAAGAATGTGATAAAGCTACAAATAGAGCAGAGATTTAAAAGGTAATAATAATAGTAATGATAAGAATAATAGCTAATATTTATTGTATAATTGATATGTATATTTATTTATTGTTTAAATGATACTCTAAATGTTTTACACATTTATCACTTCATCTCATTCTCATGACAACTCTGAGGTGGGTATATTATTATGATCATTTTTTTAATAGATTTATGACAATGTTTTTGAAAACTGAGACAAATGTATAAATTCCTAGAAAAATATAATTTAGCAAAATGGTCTCAAGAACAAATTTAAAAGTCCAAAAAGTTACATAGCAAAGACATTGAATAGTCAAAATTTTTACTATACAATCAAAACCAACTCGTTCTATCTTTAAATAAACTCTTCCATATAACAGAAAAAAGTAGAAAACAATATATCTTTATGAAATAATATGATACTAAAACAAACAATATGAAGAAGAAAAATGAAAGGCTAGTTTCATTCCTAAATACAGCTGCAAAGACTGTAAGCAAAATACAATCAAACTGAATTTACCAAGGTATAAAAATATCATGCAACATCCCTAAACTGAACTTATACCAAGAATGAAGGGTTGATTTAAGTTTAGCAAATCTGTTAATGTAATACACCACATTAACAGATTAAAGGTGAAAAAAACATGTAATCATTTAAATAGATGCAAGAGAAGCATATCACATCTATCACTAATCCTACTGAAACCCCTGAAAGATAGATATTATCCTCATTTTACTAATAGGTAAATCAATAACAACTTAAGAATAGCTAGCTTTATAAAGTGCTTGTTTTACACTAAGTACTATGCTAAGTAATTTGCAACAATTATTTTATTTTTATTACAATCTTAAAAGCCATGCACTAGCATGATTCTTATTTCACAACCTGATTATTTCCTACTCAATTTTCACAAACTTGAGTCTGAAGCAACATTGTTCTTGCATCTTCCCTGCACAATAAGGGAGGATAACTGAAACCACTTAATTAAAATAGTGTTTTTAGTAATATCTAACACAGCACGACCAATACTATGATTTTCACTAGCTGTAAGACCAATTTAAAACTATTTCTAATTTTGAAGAAAAGTTGGGTGTATATCATCTTACATTTAAAAGATGAGAGACTTTTGCTACTGTTATACTCTAAGTATTTCTGCATATTAGGAAGCTGATTTCTTTGAATTATGCACAAATATATGTATGAATTTCACCTCTCTACATTTGTATTCTATTCTAATTTTTCAGTACACAAAATGAATGCTTTCCTTTTTTTTTTTGAGTTGGAGTCTCACTCCGTCACCCAGGCTGGAGTGCAGTGGCATGCTCACGGCCACCCCAGCGTCAACCTGCTGGGCTCCATCGATCCTTCCACCTCAGCCTTCCAAGAGCCAGAACTACAGGTGCGTGCTACCATGACTGGCTAATTTTTTAAGTTGCCCAGGCTGGTCTCAAACCCGTGGGTTCAGGCAATCCACTCCCTCGGCTTCGCAAAGTGCTGGATTACAAGCTGAGCCACCAAACCCAGCCTAAAGTGAATGCTTTCAAATGCAGAGTATAAATGTATTTTTCATTGATTATTACCTCAATAATTATACATTAATATAAATTACAAAGAATAAGTAATAAAACTAATATCCAGAAAGCTTTGAGAGTATAAGATCTTGAGAAATTTCGCAAGGTTTGAAATGTAAAACTTTATTTTAAACAGCCCACAGACTGTGAAAAATATTTGCCAACTTCAGGTCTGACAAAGGCTTAACATCTTGGATCTACAAGGAACTCAAACGTGCTGAAAAGAAAAAAACAAACAACCCTATTATAAAGTAGCCAAAAGATACGAACAGACACTTCTCAAAGGAAGACATCCGAGCGGCCAACAGACACATGAAGAAATGTTCAGCCTCACTAATTATCAAGGAGATGCAAATCAAAACCACACTGAGATACCACCTAACTCCAGTCAGAATGGCAATTATCAATAACTCAAAAAATAACAGTTGCTGGAGAGGGTGTGGCGAAAAGGGAACACTTCTACACTGTTGGTGGGAGTGCAAACTAGTGCAAC
>CAUYQG010082576.1:0-26932 GCA_963574415.1 Tarsius wallacei
TTGGTTAAGAAATTGAGGTTTTGCTTTCAGAATCTCTATCCTGTTCCATTGGTCTATATGCCTGTTCTTGTACTAGGACCAGGCTGTTTTGATTATTATAGCCCTATAGTAAAGTTTAAAGTCTGGAAATGTGATATTTCCTGCTTTCTTTTGCTAAGGATTGTTTTGGCTATTCGTGGTCTTTCATGTTTCCATATGAATTTCTATGTTGTTGTTTTCCAGATCTGAGGAGAAGAATGATGTTGGTAATTTAATGGATATTGCATTGAATCTGTAGATTGCCTTGGGTAGGAAGGACATCTTAACAATGTTGATTCTTTCAACTCATGAGCATGGAATATTTTTCCATTTGTTGGTGTCTTCTTTGATTTCCTTGAGCAGTATTTTGTAGTTTTCGTTGTAGAGGTCTTTCACTTCTCTGGTTAGGGAGATGCTGAGGTATTTCATTTTTTGTGTGTACCTAGTATGAATGGGATTGTGCTTTTATTTGGTTCTCTGCCTGTTTGTTGTTGGTGTATAAGAATGTGACTATCTTTTGCACGTGGATTTTGTACATTGAGACTTTGCCAAAGTCCTTTATCAGTGCAAGGAGATTTTTGACAGATTCTCTTGGATTTTCAAGGTATAGGATCATGTTGTCAGCAAAAAGAGATAAGTTATCTTGTTTGATTGCTCTAGCTAGGACTTCCAACACTATGTTGAACAGGAGGGTGAGAGTGGGCAGCCTTGTCTTGTTCTGGTTTTCAGGGGAAATGCTTCCAATTTCTGTTTGTTTAGCAATATGTTGTCTGTGGATTTATCATAGGTGACTCTTACTATGTTGAGGTATGTTCCGTTTATGCCCAGGTGTTGAAGGATTTTTGTCAAGAAGGGATATTGGATTTTATTAAAAACTCTTTTCTGCATCTAATGATATAATCATGTGGATCTTGCATTTACATCTGTTGATATATTTAATTATGTTTATGGTCTTACGTATGTTGAACCAGCCCTACAACCCAGTGATGAAGCCTACTTGGTCAAGGTCGGTGATTTTTGAGATGTGTTGTTGGATCCAATTTGATAGAATCTTGTTGAAAATTTTTGCATTTATGTCATTAGGGATATTGACCTGTAGTTCTCTTTCTTTGTTGGTTCTTTACCCGATTTGGGTATAAATGTGATGTTAGCTTCATAAAATGATTTGGGAAGAGTTCTGTCTTTCTCAATTTCCTGGAATTCCTTCAATTGGATTGGTATCAGCTCTTCCTTGTATGTTTTTCAGAATTCCACTGGAAAGCCATCTGGTCCAGGACTTTTTGTTGTAGGTAGTTTTCTTAAGATGTAGTCGATTTCTTAGGTTATTATTCACCTGACTTCTTGAGTTGAGCCCTATCCTTGGACCTTAGGCAGTGATTTCAACATTGCCTGCACGTGAGAATCACCTGAGGAAGGGTTTGAAAAAAAGTACAGAATACTCAACTCTTACCATTGAGATTCTGATTTGGTGATTTGAAAGAAAAGGCAAGAATCTCCATTAAAAACGAACAAGTGAATTACCTCTAAATTTATTGTAATACGTAGATAGACTTGAAAATCAGTGACTTGGCACCAAAAGCCTATTGTATGAGAATCCATGAGGTGGTAGTTTTCATAGACTCGGAAGACTTTGGAGGGCAGAAAAATAAAATTAAAAACCCTGGAGGTATATGGCTTTCAGCATTTTCAGTGACAGAGAATTTCCTCCAAAATAATTCTTAAGCCAATGAATAATAGACTTAGATAGCAAAACATACAGCCACCCTAGAAGATGTCATTGTGGATGGCCTCCCAAGGATCTCCATGATGCAACCACAGTTTCCAATAATATAATTTGGAAACCTTCATTTTAGAGATGAAGAAACTAAGGCCCAGAAAGTCAAAGTCACTTTTTCAAGCTGGTTGGTTGCTGAGCCATGATTACTTTTAAATTAAGAGATTGGTCTCCATCAGGGGTCCCCTACCTCCCGGCTATGGAACCAGTAGTGGTCTGTGACCTGTTAGGAACTGGGTTGTACAACAAGAGGTAAGCAGGGTGAGCAGAGCTCCGTCCTCTGTCAGATCATCTGTGGCATTAGATTCTCACAGGAATGCCAACTCTATTGTGAACTCTGCACACATGGGATCTAGGCTGCACTCCTTATGAGAATCTAATGCCTGATCTTGCCCCAACTTCCTGTCCATGGAAAAATTGTCTTCCAAATCAGTGAACCCTGATGCCAAAGAGGTTAGAGACCGTGGGTCTACATAACACCTAGACAGTTACAAACTGAAGGTCAAGTGAGTCAATCATTTGTGCTGGGGAAGCAACAAATGAAGACTTATTGTATTTAACGTATTTTTCTTTATTCTTCTCCCTTTCTCTCTTTCTTCTTTCTTAGAAAAAAACAACTAATTATCCTTTCCATTGCTATATGTGACTTAAACACATACTTAGTACAGAAAGTCAAGATTAAGCAGTGAGCAACGATGTGAAGATTCTCTAGTGAGAAGTAAAGCTTGGACATCTTCTTCCTTTTCTCCTAGTGCACTGTAAACTTATGCAGTCACAGTAAAATCGCACTCCAAAGCCAAGAGCTCTGAAGTAGTTGCCATCACATTGGAGTCATTGCTAAATAAGTGCCAAAAAGGATCACAATATTAAGATGTGCAAAGGAGCAATGCACAAGACAGCAGAATTTCTTTGTATTAGGAAATGGAGAGGGGTTTATGAGGCAGAGTCTTGGCTAGTAGAATGATTATATTTTCAAGAGTCACTTTTAAAACATCTCTTGCTCATTGTAAAAGTAAATAACTTTAAAACAACAGGAAATATAAAATATCAAAAATCAGCAATCTTAGAAACTCAACTATATATCCCCAGATGAGAAAGCATGCCCAAGCCAACCATAAACCCCAGGAAAGCAATAAGTCTAAGAATAGGTAACAGAAATGAGAACACGTACTCTATTGAGTCATATAAGATAATGACTAAAAGTGAGATTTAAGGGAGCTGTAGAAAAATCATTAAAGCTATGAGTCCAGTATATGGTTGCTGTTAAAACTGGAAGTGAGAACAAAAGCAAAATACTGGGACAGGCTGTGTCAACTCAAAGAAAGAAAACACAAAAACAAATCAAATCAGTCATTGTCCTTTGGGGTATTTTGTTTTGCTTTTGCTACACTGGCCTTGCCTAAAGTGTTTGCAGTGGTTAAAGATGGGACGTGCTGAAAGAGACTTGATAGACTGTAAGAAAGAGACTCTAGGGCTTTGTTAGGGACACACATATTTGAGAAGACACCTCTGAAGTCTGTGACCTCATTCAGTTACTGACATATATGTAAGGATGGATAGAGAGAGAGATGATAGATAGAGAGAGATGATAGATGATAGATAGATAGATATGAGGGAGACCCCCAAAACAACTGAAGTTATCTTTTGGAGGGTAGCCCCCTTGTAGTACACTAAAAATTTGTTCCTCTGGCTCAAATGGTCAACCAAAGTTTTTATCTGGAAGTTTTGAGAACATTTTGTCATGATCTACAGATGTAACACCCTGATTTGTAGCAAACAAAGATGGCTTCTTCCACTTTTACAATGCAGATACCCCCATTATACTGAGTGTCCAAAATGGCAAGACCCCCATGCCCCACCCTCCCTATTCACCCAATCTTGCCCCAAATGAATGTTTTTTTGTTTCCCTGGATGGAAAAAGTCCTCAAAGGGAAATAATTTGCACCATGTGGAGGAGGTAAAACAGAAAAATGACAGAAGCACTAAAAGGCATCAAAATTGACGAGTTTAAAAATTGTTTTGCACAGTGGAAAAAGTATCTCAGTGGGTCTATTGCAACAAATAGAGACTACTTTGAAGGTCGCTGAGTTTAAGCATGTAAGAATAAATATATAATTTTTTTATAAATAACTTCCAGGTTTTTTGAGGTCTCCCTTCATAGGTAGATAGCTAGCTAGCTAGCTAGATAGATAGATAGACAGACAAGAGCCAGAGCTAAATCTGTGTGACATAATGAGAAAAATTGTCTTTGGAGTCAGACATACTTTTTGAGTGTGACACTTTTAAAAAGTATAGCTCATAATGAATCCCTGCTTGACATTATCCTATGAGTCAATGAGTTGCCATTTTCCATAAGAATAAGCCCAGAACCTGATTCTTGAACACAAAGCTGACACTAAACTAGACTCCTCATTATAGTTTGTGCAGAAGAGTTCATCTTTTACCTTATGTTTTGAATTCAAATAAAGCAGAAAAATTTAAAAAGTAAAAATCACCCCTAGATCAGTCAAAAGTAACAAGGATGCCGGGCTCGGTGGCTCAGCCTGTAATCCCGCACTTTGGGAGGCCGAGGTAAGTGGATTGCCTGAGCCAGCAGGTTTGAGACCCGCCTGAGCAACTTGGAGAGACCTCATCTCTACAATAAATAAAAAAAAAAAAAAAAAAAAAAAAATTAGCCGGGTGTGGTAGCGCGCGCCTGTAGTTCCGGCTACCTGGAAGGCTGAGGCGGAAGGATCGCCGGAGCCCAGCAGCTCGAGGCTGCACTCCAGTCTGGGTGACAGAGTGAGACTCCAACTCAAAAAAAAAAAAAAAAGTTACAAGGAGGCCAGGCTCAGTGGCTCAGTCTGTAATCCCAGCACTTTGGGAGGCCAAGGCGAATGGATTGCCTGAGCCCACGGGTTCAATACCAATCTGGGCAACTTGCTGAGACCTTGTCTCTACAATCAATAAAAAATTAGCCAGGTATGGTAGTGTGAGCCTGAGTTCCGGCTACTTGGAAGGCTGAAGCGGTGGCAATCTCACGCCACTTCAGTGTTGACCTGCCTGGCTCTGGCTATCCTTCCACCTCAGCCTTCCAAGTAACCAGAACTATAGGCGTGTGCTATCATGTCCGGCAAATTTTTTGATTTATTGTAGAGGTGAGGTCTCACCAAGTTGCCCAGGTGGGTCTTGAACCTGCAGGCTCAGGCAATCCACTTGCCTCGGCCTGCCAAAGTGATGGGATGACAGCCTGAACCACTGAGCCCAGTCAAAAACTTTCTTCCAAAGAACATTTACATTTATTTGCTTCCACTGGGCACTAGGGGAGCCGTCAACTAGAAACCACTTGAATTAAACGTCTCTGCCCTGAATTTCCAGGACTGCTTAGATAGTAGAAATTGAGTCAAGACCAGCCTGGGACTGAATCACTGTTTCAAATTCTACAGAAGAATATTTTGTTAGTCCCTTCCCGTTCAGAACTGTGACAGAAACTGATAGATGTCTTTGCACACACTGTTTTCCAGCAGACAATTCTTTTTTGCTAACCCATATTTCATAGACGCTCTCAGCCTTTCAACATTCCAGCATAAGGTGCGGATGTCTGATTCCAATTTTCCCCTCAGCATGTTACTAAGACCTAGTATTTCTCTTGTGACTAAAAATTTCTAAAACTTCAAGTTTCTAGAATTCCTGGACAGACCTGGCACCCACATTTGCTTCCTGGCTTTGACTTGTTGCTCTTTTAAGTATGTTTTAAGAATATCCCTTATGTCTTCACAACTGAGAAACATGTTGAAGACACTTTGTAGCTGTTTATCCACAAGCCAGTGCTATTTAGATGATGTCATCCACTCCATGCTGATTTTCAGCTCTATGTGCCATTTGACACTGGGATGCTAACTGGTACATCCCTAGTACCAGTTAGTGCCTAGTCCGCTCATCAAAGCAATTTTGGAACTCTTTCTGGAATGGCCATCAGAGCTATCATCTTATTCCCCTTGATGTCCTGAATGTCATCAAAAAGTCTTCCTTACAATATTTCCTTTATCTTCAGACAAAGGAAAAAGTCATTGGGGGTCAGATCCGGTGAGTAGGAAGGGTATTCCAATACAATTATTTGTTTCCTGGCTAAAATCTCACTCACAGTGTTGTGTGAGCTGGTGCATTGTCATGATGCAAGAACTCCTTCAGGACCGTTTTTGCACACACCTTTCTCATACCAAAATTTACAGTTCAGATCGTCCTAACTGTTTCTTCATCGATGTTTATTTGGTCTGCTATGCTTCTCTCAGTCAGCCAACAATGTTGACACACAATTCGATGAAGTTTTGCGATGTTTTCATCAGTTCTGTTCATTACCAGCCATCCTGACCTCTCTTCGTCAGTGACACTTTCTCTCCCTTCAGAAAAACATTTAATCCATTTGCATGCTGTCATTTTCTTCATGATATTATCCCCATGTGCTTGGACAAACACATCCCTGATTTCACGTGCCAAGTTCAACAAGACATTTAATGTCTGTTGCTCTAATTCAAGTTCCAACTTTCTTGTGAGAGTACAAAACACACATGCAGCAAAAATAACGAACGCCACTCTGCAAGACACCGCCACACACTGACATGAATACAGCTGTGAAACACTGATATACCAAGGTTATGAAACCGTATCAAGCTGTTTGTACATGCTGCCAATGTAAGCACATGGTGGCAAGCTCGCAAACTTTATGGTCAGACTTCATACACGAACCTCAGCCATTTTGAGGATCAAATGCAGCAATCCACTCATTTCTATTTAGATCGTGCTCTGCACACATACTGATTTTATCTGCTCAGATAAGTCACTGCTCATCTCCCCTCTTCTACCTTTAAAAAGTCTTTGACATTTTTCTTCTTCTCTGATTTATTTTCCCATTTTCCTTTTCATTGTGGATTTAGAACTCTTTTATCATCATCATCTTCATCATTATCATTATTATTATTATTATTATTAATATGTGGGGAACAAATCAGGATTCGTTACACAAGCAAGTTTTGCACAGGTGAAGTTTAGACCTACAACTAGACCTAATTTCCCCTGGTTTAGAACCAAGTGTCCTTTGTGTTGTTACATGTCTCCCTTCCCTCACCCCAGCAGTGCCCATCAACTGCCAATTTCTCCCTTGTGCTAATCTGATTCATATCCAGGTCTCACTTATGAGTGAGGACGGGCAGTATCCAGTTCCTTGTTTCTGTGATAGATCACTAATCATGATGGTCTCCAAACTCCATCCAATTTGCTGCTAATTCCATGATTTTGTTTTTCTTTATAACTGAGTAATACTCCATAGGGTATGTGGACCACATTTTCTTTATCCAGTCCACTTTTGATGGGCAATGGGGTTGGTTCCATGTTTTTGCTATTGTGAATAAAAAGTACAGCTATAAACATGCACGTGAAGGTGTCTTTTTTGTAGAATGACTTATGTTCTTCTGGGTGTATTCCCAGAAGAGTTATTTATGGATCATATGGAAGATCAATATTTAGTTCTTTTAGGAATTGCCACACTGCTTTACATAGAGGTCGAACAAGTCTGTACTCCTGCCAACAGTATAGAAGCCTTCCTTTTTCTCTGCACCCTCACCAGCATCTCATGTTTTCTGATTACTGATGAGGGTCGTCCTTACTGGAGATAGGTGATATCTCATTGTGGTTTTGATTTGCGTTTCTCTGATGATTAGTGAGGCTGAGCATTGTTTTCCTGTATCTGTTGGCTGCTTGTGTATCCATCTATCTATCTATCTATTTATTTTTAATGGCTGTTCCAAAGGCCGTGGCTATTCCAGAAACTGTGGTTTGCTTGTATATCTTCTGAGAAGTGTCTATTCATGTCATTTGCCCATATTTTGATCAGCTTGTTGTTTTTTTTTTTTCTTTCAGTTCTTTTGAGTTCCTTGTAAAGCCTGGATTTTAGAACTTTGTCAGATACATAATTAGCAAAAATCTCCTAGAACTCTTTTAAAATCAGTCATTGCAACTTTAGTTAAATTTGGAGAAGGTTTGTAGTTTTTCTTTTTCTTTTTCTCTTTTTTTTTTTTAAGTCGGAGTCTCACTCCACCCATGCTGGAGTGCAGGGGCCTGATCATGGCCACCACACACTCAACCTGCTGGGCTCCAGGCTTTCCAAGTGGCTGGAACAACAGGCACATGCCACAACCCCTGGCTAATTTTTTGATTTATTGTAAAGATGAGATCTCGCAAAGTTGCTTAGACTGGTCTCAAAATCCTGTGTTCAGGCAATCCTCTTGCCTCAGCCTCCCAAGGTGTTGGGATTACAGTCGTGAGCCACCGTGCCTGGCAAATTTGGAGGAAGTTTGTAGTTAAGCATGATTATTTAATGTCACTCTTTCCTGAAAGTTCTGCTTATAAATATTTCCTTTAATCAAACTTACTTCTGACAATAAATACCATTAATTGAGCATTACATACATGATTAAACAACAACCATATGGAGTCAGCATTATTATTCTGTGGTAGTCATTGGTAGTCAAGTCGTTACCACCAATGACATGGAACATCAAAAACATTCAAGGTCTTTTCTCCTTCTGGGTGTATGGGAAGATTACACCTTCCTAACTCCTGTGAGGCTTGGCATGGCAACACAAATTGGCTAACGAAATGTGACTAACAATGACATGTGCCACTTCTGGGTGGCCATTGTGAGATCTCATGCACACAATGCAATAGCGTTTCCCTTTTCCCATGCTTCTGTGGAGACATCTATCCTGACGGAAGCTCTATGAGCCTGGGACCTCTAGCAAACATGGCTTACAGAGCCCCATAAACCCATGATGAACAGGTGTTACAAGCAGCAATAAACTCGTTGTGTAAGGGCACTGATATTTTGGTGTAGTAGTTACAGCAACATAATCTATCCTATTCTGGATAACACGGCAATTGATTGATAGAATTTTTACTCAAAGGAGAGTTTACTTGATCAAAAACCCACATTATTTGTGCTACACCAGGCCTTAAGGTAATAGACTTGAGACGTACTTCAAGCCAATGACATTGGTTAGCATCACCCTGAATTCCAGTGCTACCTCTTACAAATGAGCAATCGTACTGCATGGCATTTGATTTTTGAAGCAGTTAGATAGAGAATATATACTCATTGCGATCATCTATTTCTCCTTTGAACTTTGATGGCAGAGCAGAATTTCTCTGGTAGACATTCTTTATCCGATATCATGATACGAAACCAAAGCAAGATGGTTCAGTAACAATACCAGCCTGACACTGATCATATCAGGGAGGGTTTCTGACTGTTCGTTAGACTTTTAAAAATTGTAACCCTGCCTTGTCACATGAGGAAAATAACTTCTCTGACTGGTTAAAATATTCTCCGTTTTCATTTGTTCTTTGATGCTACTGCTCACAGACATAGCTCTGCTCATCACCAGGGGCCATTTGTCTTCACTACCAACAGCCCTGGGATAGGTGCTGGTCTGGTCCTAAAAGAGTTGACAATGGAAGCAGAGCAATAGGCAGTTGTTGGTTCCTCATACACCACACAGAATCAGAATTTTACCCTGATTTCAGACTGACATGCAGCTCTCATCTGAGTACTGGGCTCTCCATGGCAATTATATTTCTTTTTGCTCCAATTCAAACTGTCCTCAAGATCATCTGTTTCCATAACAGAGTCCAATTCAGCTTTATAGACATATTTTTAAATCTGTTTTAGAAATACACAATTCTTAAGTCTAAATTTGCCATTTAGGTGAGTAGAAAACAGTCAGAAGAATAAGCGTGATCTGTCTCAGAAAAGTTATTAAAACAAATCGTGTGATGTAAAGTTGAATGTCAGCATGAGCTGCCCAGTTCTTCAACCCTTCGGTTTCATTATTCTATATTAAAAATAATCTTTTTCGTTGCACAAATACCATAGCAGTTATTCTCTAAGTGATTATGTGCTGATGGATTGATGCATTCCTAAGCAATATTTTTAATTTTGTTTTTTTCCAGGTAAGCCTCAGCTCTTAGAGCTTCCCAGGTAAAACAAAACAGGTAAATCACCTTCCACAGGCAGTCCTCGAAACACCTATCAGTTCAGTGGCTCAGCCTGTAATCCCAGCACTTTGGGAGGCCCAGGCGTGTGGATTGTCTGAGTCTGAAAGTTCGAGACCAACCCAGGCAACTTGACAAGACCTCATCTCTACAATAAATAAAAAAAAATTAGCTGGGCATGGCAGCATGCATCTGTAGTTCCAGCTATTTGGAAGGCTGAGGTGGAAGGATCACCGGAGCCCAGCAGGCCGACTCTGGTGTGGCCGTGAGCGATGGAGTGAGACTCCAACTCAAAACCAAAAAACACCTATCAGGTGATTTATGTGAAAGACCTATCAATATTCCAACTCCTTATGGGCTCCACATGCTTCCAATTTTGCAGCCTTTTCCCATGAAGACCTTTTTAGACAAATTTGTGTATGCTCACAAGACTTGCATTTTCACTAAGATAAAAAGCAAAGAATAGATATTCCTCCCACTCAGATTTCATAAAAAGTAATAAAAATGCAAAATGGATCTCCTGATATTTCTCTAAGGGCCTCCCCTTGACTTCCTTCAAGCCCTAGGCAGCTTTACTTTGACAGAACTTTTAAAGTTGCAGACATTTTAACTCAGATACTTGTTTCCAAGATCATACCTGGCAGAGGAACGTCTCCATCTGGATTCTATTCCTCATTCTTCTGGATTCCAGCTCTGCTGAGAATTTCTAGCTTCTGCTTTCAATAGGTCCCCCTTTCTCCTACCCCTCCACTGTATGAGAATGTGTGCGTCTGGGAGGAAGATCAAGTCGGGCGTCTCTTTCCTGCATGTGTCCAGCATGACTCGGGTTAATTTCACATGAGTATCTTGGAGTCACACTGCAGAACTCATCTGTAGGCTGTTTTCAAGCTTGTGATCTCTCAGCATCAACCCAAAGTGACCTTTCTTCTTGCTGTTAGCATTGCCGCAAACTCCAGGGGGTTACCTTTCCCTGGAAAGGTTTTGTACAGTCTCCCATGTTGAATGAATTAAATCAATTTCTTATGGTGTCAGATTAGTAAATCTATTTAGCATGATACTGAAATGCTTTCCTCCCATTCACCTTTGCTATCCTGGAACAAGACAGACACCAGTGGGTTTCTCTTGGCTTGAAAGGTATGACATACTGCATAATTTGTGAAACTCAACACAAGATAAAAATGTCAGACCCCTTGTTAAAAATATAGTAAAATTCAAGACAGTAGACAGGGCATGGCACTAAGTGCAGGACCCTTGTGACTTCACAGGTTTCATATGCATGAAGCCAGCTTTGTTGTGAGCAAGACTATTTGGACAAAGTGGCCTTCTCAAGAATAATGTTTCCAGGAAACTGATCATAATCTCCGAAAACACAATCTTTAACACTATAAACTCAAATGTTGAAACTCTGAAAGATCAAAATTCCTAAATTATAAAATCTCAAAAATCCCAATTCTAAAAGATCAGAACTCAAAATATATAATTCTGAAAAATATAATTATCACAATTATTTAAAACATACTATTCACATTTTAAAAGGAGAGTTATCTGATTAAAAAAATACTGCAAAATACTTCATAGGCCACTTTACTCAATAAAATAGGCAATAATAGTTTACATATTTTTGCAAGCATATTTTGCAAGCAACACTCAGTCAAGTATGCTACCAAAAGCCACCTCTCAGAATTTCAGCATTCAGAATTTTAATATTTTGGGATTATAAGTTTTGTGGATTCTAGATGTTAGTGATTTTTAACTTTGGGGGAATTTCAACATTTGGAATAATGAGTGTTTCGGACTATGATCCAAACCTGTTTCATGTGTCGGTTATTTTTTTAACACTAATAAAATGATAATATGATATGACGATATAATATGATAACTCTGATTCATAACCTTTCCCAAAACTTCACACAGGCAAATATAGTGGAGGTCTTGTTACAAATCATACACCTCATAGTCCACCATTACTGTCACAGAAATCCCAAAAGATAGACGAAAATTTAGAGCCATTCTGGAGCTGAACACCAGCCACACAAGTGCTCCCCATAAAAGAGCAAGGTGTGGGTTCAATTCTATATTGAATTCTAGAACAACGACTGAGTCTGCTGGACCTTACTGTGTTAGTACAAAAAATAAGGCCCAGATCACAGTCTCTGAATGTCTATTGACACTGCTTTTGTGGGATCGCAAATCCTGAAGCAAAGTGGAACAGCTCCTCCTACTCAAAGTCTCAAAGGCTATTTCAAATAATGGCAATGGTGCTTCAGGGGCTATTTTCTTTTAGCATGGTGCATGATGACATATCTTGCAACATGATTGAGAAAACCATTTGGCCATAGTAATATGGCTGATTCCTTAATCAGCATCTTCATAGATGCACAAAATCCTTAAGTCCAAATTTACCATTCAGGTAAGTAGACAACAGTAACAGGAAACAAGTGTGATCCTATTTAGACAAGTTATGAAAACAAAATATGCACAATGGAATATTATGCAGCCATCAAGAAGGACAAAATTATGAACTTCACAGCAACTTGGATGGACTTAGAGTCTAAAATACCGAGTGAAACAAAGAACAGGCTACTATATGTTCTCATAAGCGAACCTTAACAATTATCATAATACCATATGAAAGGGATTGGCAGTTGAGGGAAACTGCCAGGGGAGGGAGGGGCACACCTCATCAACAAGGGTACTTGCATAATGAACATTTCTATACCTAACCCTGAATTGTATCCCACATCTTTAAAATAAAAAATCTATTAACCCCCCCAAAACCCCAAAATGTGTGATGTAAAGCTGAATGCCAATGTAAGCTATCCAGTTTTTCACCCCTTCAATCTCATTATCCTATACTAAAAAATAATCTTTTTCATTGCACAAATGCCATAGCACGTATTCCCTAAGTGATTTTGTGCTGATGGGTTGATGCATTTCTAAGCAACATTTTTTGTTTTTGTTTGTTTGTTTGTTTCCATGCAAACTTCAGCTCTTAGAGTTCTACAAATAAGAGAAAACAGGTAAGTCACCTTCCACAGGCAGTTCTGAAAACATCTCTCAGGGTGTTTTTAGCAAATATGAGATTTTTTCTGCACATAAGTTATGTCAAATAGCAACCCCTGGCACCAATGAGAATAGGATGCCTTCATTTTCTCACATCTTCACATGTGAAAGCCATCTGATGACAAAGTAACTTGCACACCCTTCCTTGATTTGCTTCTCTCCCTTGATTTTAAACTCCACACAAAATAAAGAAATCGAATACTCCCTTGACCCTTAGGCAGCCTGCCCCCTGATTACCAGTATCTTCATTGTTCCTCCATCATCTGCCTTCTCGACAGGAATAATACACAGAGATAAACAGATAGCACTAATCAACTAAACATAAACGGATGCAACTAAGACATGTAGTTTTTAAAGAATAAGGAAGGCATGAGAAAAACAAATCTGCTAAATTGCCAATATCAGAATTTTATTTATTTTTTAGAAGTGCTCCTCATATCATTTGTTTTTTAGCTCTGCCACAAAAAATATTTTCATACACTGAGTTAGAACCATGATATCGGGGCTAGAATTGTGTGTTTTCTCGGGGACATGTGGACATACTATATACTTTTAAAAATTCTAATCTTTATTACAAGATCTTTAAAAATATTTATTCATTTACTTTGGGGCACCTATTAGAGACAAAGATGAACTTGGCAGCCTTCCTATCTTTAAGGAGTTTAATCCTAGTGAGAAGATAGACAAGAGCATCAATGGTTAATATACAAAATGTTAACTATTATGACTGAGCTAGGAACTCGAAATGACTATTCTTTGGTGCTAGTCCAAAACTACAGAGGCGGTGTTCACCTCACCCTACCCGTGGCTGCCTCCTTTTGAAACCCACACACAAGAAAGTCAGAAAGTCCCTAAACTCGGTTACTTCTGAGTGTCAGACAATCCCTAAGCAACTCACTTCTTATAACCCTAGGGAAGACAGACTCTGCTTTGTTCAGGGTGTGTCCCAGGACACAGTTCTCCCTCAAGTAATATATTCATCTTCTTTGTTTCAAAAAAAATAACCTAAGAGAGGAGAGCGGTGTCTTGTCTCTAAACTAAGGTATGTAAAGTTATACGAACACTCTGGAAAATAGACCAAAAAGGAGGGACTCCCGACTCCACATAGGATGAGTGAGATGATAGTGAGATAGAAGAAAAGTAGGTAGTCAAATGATTCTTCAAAGAGAAAGATTTTGAACTGAGACTTGAAGACAGAAATGAGCAAATTCAGGAAGCTGTAAATAGGTTTCTCGGGCAGAAGGAACAGATGAGCAAACTTAGGGAAGCCGCTGACTGCTAGTGCTTTTGAGAAAGTACCCCCAATGTTTAATGGTTCAAAAAGACCGCAGGTGAATATGTAATTGGAGATAAGGCAGGCAGTGCGTGCAGGTGCAAAACTCTGCTTGCTACTTTGGAAGGATAGGATGCCAGTAAAATATTTCACCTGAGGAGTAGTAAAATTAGTTTGACATTTTAGAAAAAAATAACCTCATAGTGTTAAAGATGGATTGGAAATGCAGAGATCCTTAGTGAGAGGGGCTTGTTATTGCTGTAATTAATTTTGGATATCCTCCAGGAGAACCTATTTACATTGAAGATTACAAAAATAAGGCCCAGTGGCTTATTTTGAAGTCGTTCATCTGAAGTCACAGAACTAGGACTGGAACTTTAAACAGTTACCTTCAATTTCTGTTTAAAAATCAAGACAAACTCCATAGCCTTATTCTGTTTGACTACCACCCAATCCCCACTCAAGAAGAAATTTCCAGTCACGGGGTAGGAGGTGCTCCTCTCTGCCCCTGGAAACACATTTTTACTTCTGTTTCTTAACTGTCTTGTCATAAAGAGGAAATGCGAGCCGGGCTCGGTGGCTCAGCCTGTAATCCCGCGCCTTGGGAGGCTGAGGTGAGTGGATTGCCTGAGCCCGCAGGTTTGAGACCCGCCTGGGCAACTTGGCGAGACCTCATCTCTACGATAAATCAAAAAATTAGCCGGGCATGGTAGCACGTGCCTGTAGTTCCAGCTCCTTGGAAGGCTGAGGCAGAAGGATCGCCGGAGCCCGGCAGGTCAAGGCTGCGGTGGCCGGGAGCGGCCACTGCACTCCATCCAGTCTGGGCGACAGAGTGAGACTCCAACTCAAAAATAAGAACTCCCATGTTGATATTTCCTGGCTCTCCTGTGTACCTTCTAAGCCAAAGAAAATGCTACGATTCCATCTCAAGGCTCAGTAATTTGTAATTTTTGTTTGTTTGGGACAGACACAGTGCCGTGCCGAAATAACAAACGTCTGGATGGCAAGTGATATGCCAGTAGTAAGATTTTTGGAAACCTAGCTAAGTATCATCCAACGTGTTCGATCAAACTAAAATACATTTCACTATATTTGAAGGAAACTTTTAAAGCATTTAATTCAAGTTCCTCTTTCTAAAGTTTAAGATGTCCGCCCAAGATCACACAGCCAGAAATGAGAGGAAGCGGTATGGGACTTTGAGTGTCTCCAATTATCCCAAGATGCCCAAAAGTTTCAGCTGAAAACAAACTGAAAGATAATTGTATTTATCTGAGGACTGGTGGCTGTTTTCTCCTCTTAACTCTGCTATTAAAACATGTTTTTGTTTTAAATTTAAGAATACCTTACAAAGAATGAAACACACATGTGTCTACTTCTATTAGTTTTGACTGTTGTGTATACCTATATAAGCACGCTTAAAATAAGACATAGAACATTTTCACCACCCCAGGAAATTTCCTCTGGTCTTTTTCCAATAGGTCCCATCATCCAGGCAAACACTTTCTGACTTCTGTGATTACAAATTCGTTTTGCTTGGCATTGAGCTTTATAAAAATGGGACAATAGTCTGCTTTCTATATGTCTGACTTCTTTGGCTTAATATTTTTGAAAAGCATCCATGTTGCTGCACGTACAAAGTCTGACGATTAAGTTCATGAACTCATCCTAGAAAGAATGCTACATACCTCATCATCATATCACTATGATCACCTTTGAAGTGCTCCCCTTGGGAAGCTATGCACCAATGCCGGTGCCTAGCCCACTCATCAAAACAAAATTTTGGAGCTCTTTTTCTGGAATGACCGTCAGAGCTGTCATCACGAGAATGTCAGAGTTTAAATTAGAGCAATGAACAAACATTACATTTCTTATTAAACTCGGCAAGAGTGCGAGTGAAATCAGGGACATGATGGTCCAAGTTTATGGGGATAATGCCATAAAGAAAACTGCAGTATAGAAGTGGAGTGACTGTTTTTCTGAGGGGACGGAAAGAGTCACTGATGAAGAGAGATCAGGGCGACCAGTAATGAGCAGAACTGACAAAAACATTGTAAACATTTGTTGAACTGTGTGTCAAAATCATCAGCTGACTGTAAGAAGCATACCAGACCAAGTAAACATTGATAGAGAAACAGTTAGAAAAATCTTAACTGAAAATCTTGGCATGAGAAAACTGTGTTCAAAAATGGTCTGGCATCATGACAAATGCACAAGCTCACACAAACTACCTGTGAGGGCATCTTTAGCTAGTAGACAACTATATCCGAATACCTTCCCTACTCACCTGATCTGGCCCCCAATGACTTTCTTCTTTACCCAGAGACAAAGGAAATATTGAAAGGAAGACATCTGGATGACAGTCAGGACATCAAGGGTAATATGATGACAGCTGTGATGGTCTTTCCAAAATTGCTTTGATGGTTGGACTAGACATTGGCATCAGTGCATAGCTTCCCAAGGGGAATACTTTGAAGGTGACCATAATGATATTCAGCAATGAGGTATGGAGCACTTTTTCTGGGATGAGTTTGCAAACTTCATTGTCAGACCTTGTATCAGTAGTTAAATTATTTTTGGATTGCTAAGTAGTATTCATTTGTATGACAGTTGACAATTTGTATACCCATTCAACAATTAATGGACATTTGAATCATTTTCATTCTTTGTTTTATTATTGTGAATAAAGGTGCTCTGAACATTCTTGCATCAATCTTTTTGAGGATATGTGTTCAGTATTCTTAGGTAAATGCCTGGGAGAAGAACTGTTTGATTATAAAGTTAATGAATAATGTACATATATATGGAACTATGATACAACTTGTCAAAATGGCTGTATGATTTTATATTCATACAAAAAAACAATGTGTAATGTTTTTGGTCACACTGCATCCTTGCCAATATTGGTGTTGTAGGTCTCATTAAGTTTAGGCATTCTAATACATGAATAGTGGTATCTCGCTGTGGTTTCATTTTGGTACTTCACTGAGAACCAGTGGTGTCATGTATTTAGAAGTCATTTGCCTATTTTTATATTGAGTTATTTGTTTTTCTCTTTTCAATATGTAAGAAGAAGTGCTTTATATATTCTGAATATAAGTGATTTTTTTCAGTAGTTACTGTTAAAATTTCCCCTGAATTTTGACATACCTTCTGGCTTTTGTAATAAATGTCTTAAGGTGAACAGGTGCTTTTAACTTTGATGAAGTAAAATTTATTAATAATTTATTTTTGGTTGGTGCTTTCTGTGTTTCCTCTAAGAAATATTTGTCTATCTCAAGACCACAAATGTATTTCCCAATTTTTTTCTGTATTTTTTTTTTTTGAGTCAGAATCTTACTCTGCCTCCCAGGCTGGAGTGCAGTGGTACAATCACGGCTATCTCAAACTTGACCTGGGCTCAGGTCATCCTTCTGCCTCAACCTTCCAAGTAGCTGAAACTACAGGTGAGTGCCACCATGCTCGGCTATTTTTTTTTTAATTGTAGAGATGATATCTTGCCAAGTTGCCCAAACTGATCTCAAACTCCTGATCTCGGGCAAATCTTTCTCCTCTGCCTCCCAAAGTGCTATGATTACAGGCGTGAGCCACCATACCTGGCCCCCAAATTTTTTTAGAGGAGTTATAGTTTTAGTTTTTATGAGAAACTGACAAATATTTTCCACTGTAGTTGTAACATTTTGTTTGACTACCAGCAAAGTATGTAATCTACCTCAAAGTAACTTTTGCTGGTGGTACAAAAAAAGTGGAGGTTCATTTATCCCCCTATATTGATATACCACTGCTCTAGCATAATTTTTAAAATAATTTTCTCTCCACATTAAATTGCCTGACACCTTTGTCAAATTAGTATGCTTGTGTGGGCCCATTTTGGGACTCTTATTCTGTTCAATGATGTATTTGTCAATTTTATGCAGATACCTTACTATGCTAATTACTATGACTTTATACAATGTTTTCAAAGTAGGTATTGTCTGTTTTTCCATTTTTGTTTTTATTCTTTATGATATTTCTCCTTTTCAAGATCTTATGCTTTTTCAAATAAATTTTGGTATAAGCTTGTCAATTTATAGAAAAAAAAGTCTTGGAATTCTGATTGGGTTTATATGAAATATATTCACCAGTCTGAAAAACATTGACATCTTAAACTTATTGAGTGACTCAATCTATGAAAATGCATTTTCATTTACATAGAACATTAATTTATTTCAGCAATGTGTCCAATTTTAAATTTATATATTTATATATATTTCATTAAATTTGTACTTAAATATTTTATGCATTCTGATGCAATTGTAAACAAAATAACTTTTAAAATTTTACTTTCCAATTGTTTGATGTTTACATATATAAATACAATTCACTATTTTCTTGTATTATGCACTCATGTTAAATTTTCTAACTGATTTTCATATTTGTGCTGTATGTATGTTAGAATGTTCAAAATAAAAAGTTATGTCATCTTCAGAAAATATTTTTTATTTCCAGTTCTTATGACTTTTATTTCTTTTTCATGTCTTATTACAATAGCTGAGACTTCCAGTACAATGACAAATAAAAGTACTTAGATTGACACCTTGCCTTTTTTCTAGTCTTAGAAGGAAAGTGTACATTTCATCATCAAAGAAGATGTTAATGGTAGGTGTTAGTAGACATCCTCTTTCAGGCTGAAAAGATTCTCTTTTAATCATAGTTTTCTATTATTTAAAAAAACTTTTATTTTAAAGATGTGGGATACAATTCAGGGTTAGATATACAAATGTTCATTATGCAGGTACCCTTGTTGATGAAGTGCATAATATTTTTTTAATCATGGATAAGTGCTGAATTATATTGTTTTTCTTCACATTTTAAAATTATCATGTATATGTTTTTCTTTATTATTTCAAAGACATAAATTGCATCACTTTTTTTTTTGTTTGTTTATTTGTTTCTATTTTTAGATGAAGTTTTGCTATGTTGCCCAGGCTGGTCTCAAAGTTTTAGTCTGAAACAATCCAACCACCTCAATCTCCCAAATAGCTAAGATTGCAGGGCATGTGCCCCCATGCCCAGATTGCTTGTTGTTGTTGATGTTTGTTTGTTTTTATTGTTGTTGCTGTGTTTGCTTATTTTCATTAAAGCATGCTTATCATTCTGCAATAAACCATACTTGGTCATCTCTTTGTATTTCTACATTTCATATTCCAATATTTTGTTAGGCCTTTTAGTGTCTATATTCATAAAAGATGTTATTCTATAATTTCTTTTTCTTATAGTGTCCTTGTCATGTTTACTTATCAATGTTATTCTAGACTCATAAAAGAAGTTGGGATTTGTTCATTTCCCTCTATTTTCTAAAAAAACTTGTATAAAAAGTGGACTATTTCTTCTAATGAAATTCTGACATAATTTATAAGTATCATGGTTTGATATTTCTTTTGTGAAAGAGGTTTTTATTATTAATTCAATTTTTAAAATATATATATAGCTACTCAGATGTTCTATTTATTTAATTTTGATAAAATGTGTTTTTCTAGGAACTATCCACTTCATTCAAATTGTTAAACTTAATTGCAGAAAAGGTTTTATAGTATTTCTCATTTTGTCCTATTATTTTTTTGTAGAATCTGTTATGATAGCTCCTCTCACATTCGTGATATAGATCTTTTTCCTCTCTATTTTTTTTTTCTCTTGAGTCTTGTCTATGGCTATTCAACTTTGTTAAACTTTTCAAAGTACCACATTTTCTATTCTTTCATATTTTTTCCAGCATTTGATGTGGTCAGTCTTTTCAATTTTAGCCATATTACTGGGAATAATGACTAGTTTTAGTGAGCATCTTTTCATTTGTTTTTTTTATAATTCATATATTTTTATGAGACGTTTAAATGTTTTGTCTTTTTAAACCAGGTGTTGTTAAGTTGCAAGTGTTCTTTATATATCCTAGATAGAAGGGATCTTACTTTTTTTGAGATCAAAAGGATTAAGATCACATAAATCTAGTTGCTGAGGCCATCTTTCCTGGAAGAGAATAAGGCAGAGAGAAAAACAGGGTTAGTATGTATAAATACTCTGACCCAGCAATTCTTAAGACTATACTAATTTATTCAGTTAAGTAAAACAACATGAGGTTTTTTGTTTTGCCTAATTTAGTGTAAGTTTGGTTTCCATTTGCTGACCAAAAGTCTTAAAATAACAGCTTGGCTTCTCTGTGCACGTGGTAGATAAGGCCTACTGCAGCTCAGACAACCTCCCAATCCAATTCAAGGGTTCCACAGGAACTCATTAGAGGTTCTAAATCAATGACAACATCTGAGGACAGGGAATCTGATTTCTCGGATCAAGTGACTAGAGCAGGTACATGGTTCATATGACTGACCGCTCAAGCAGCATAGGTTGTAAGATAAGACATCCAGCCAGAAGAAGATGTGAGAGTTTCCACAGCATGAGTTGAAGAGATAAGGAGAAAAAACAGTCACCTTTTTACACTAGACATTGACTAGCATGGTTTTATAGTAAGATAACCTCAGTTGCATAAGACAACCAGGGTAAGAAAGATGAGAGAAATAAAGAATCGAAGCTTGAGTAAATACATTGAATATAGACTGAGTTTTGGAAGAATCTGTCTTAACAAAGAATCATAAACATGGAGGCATGAGTGGACAAAATTATGTAAGCATCTTGACTTTAAAGGTGGCTTTATCTAGAATGTCTGCACTTAATCCTTGACTATGCATCTCAGTACAGTGTGTCTTTGACCTGGGGGAACCTTCATTAGCTTCCGGCACTTAAAATCAGTTGTTAGTTAGCTGGTGAGAGCACCTTCCCTGCAGGCACTGGCATCTGAAAAATTCTCCCGAACCCAGGAAAGCAGCTTATACCTGCCATTCCTTATCTGCACACACCAGGGAGACTGCTTAAAGCCAGGGGAGAAGGCCAGTGAGCCTTGCCAAGTTTAAAGATTCAAGCCACATTCTGTATTTTGGCCAACTGGGGCCCTATTTTTAGATTCTCAGTTCAAATTTTGTCTTCTTACCTTTTATCTTAAAGTTCTATCTGAAGCCGGGCTCGGTGGCTCAGCCTGAAATCCCGCGCCTTGGGAGACTGAGGTGAGTGGATTGCCTGAGCCCGCGGGTTCGAGACCCGCCTGGGCAACTTGGTGAGACCTCATCTCTACAATAAATCAAAAACATTAGCCGGGCGTGGTAGTGCGCGCCTGTAGTTCCAGCTACTCGGAAGGCTGAGGCGGAAGGATCGCCGGAGCCCACCAGGTTGAGGCTGTGGTAGCCGGAAGCGGCCACTGCACTCCAGTCTGGGCGACGGAGTGAGGCTCCAACTCAAAAAATTAAAAAATTAAAAAATAAAATAAAATAAAATAAAAAGTTCGATCTGAGCTCTTCAGCCTGGGTGGTCTAATGATGGCTCAACTCATAATGTTCTGACTGTTTCATCTTTTGGATATTCACCTTTGACCCATACCTGGTCCACATTCAGCTTGACTCTCAGGGCTCAGGTACCAATGCATTTGCTTGTTCTAAACTTTGGTGATACCCTAGTGTTTAACCTCATGCCCTAACTCTGATCTTCGCTCTATCTTCAGATTCATGGCTCCCATATACTCCTGTCTTGGGAAAGGAACTCCTAGCATTATCTTTCACTTCCCTTAAAATTGCACTGTTCATCTTACTTTAATTGTCAAGTATAGGTTCCACATTTTTGCAGGACATAAGCCATCCATGATATGGTAAGACCAGAGATGCTCATCATTCTTCTGTCTCACCAAAGACACATCAATCCACTGACTACATGTGCTAGAGGAAACTCAGGGTGACTCAGTCATAAGCAAACATTACTAAGGACCTACCATGGGCCAATGACTTTGAACACCTGGAGAACCTTAAAGGAAATAGTAAATACAGCAATAGCTGCCATTTATTGAACACTTACTACATACCAGGCATTTGGGAAGTACTCCAATTGTGCTGTTTATATTATCCTTTCAATAAGTACTTATTATTAATATTGCTCCCAAAGTATATATTGTTTAGTTTACATTATCTGTCCAAAAACCTATATAGCACTTGTTATTATTATTGTTCCCACATTATGCTTAGAGATGCTAAGCCACCAAAAGGCAAATGGTCTTCTTGGATTATTCAGCTAGGAAGTGACCAAGTCAAGATTTTAACTCTGATTTCAATGCTGCAGCTTATTCTTCCAAGTGGGGAAAAGATCCATGTATAAGTAAAACACAATAATAAAGGCAAACAATACTCATGCGTTCATCTATTACTAAAGGAATATAAGAAATGTCAATACATGGCTTGATTGGAGAAAGGGTTAACAATGGGTGTTAACGTTATAGGGGAAAAGAAGATGATTGAGTGAGGCATTGAAGGAAAATTTTTGAACAAGGAGAGGATGGCAATGCTATTCTAGGCAGAGGGAACAGACTGAACAAGATTAAGAAGGTATGGCAGAGCGGCAATACGTTTTCTTATTCTCCACTAAGAAATTTATATTGAATCTTCGGACCTCTGCACAGGGTTTTCCAATGAACAAATATAATAATACTATAAGAAAGCAATTGACAGTAGTGGGAAACTGCCAGGGGAGGGCAGAGGTGGGAGGGTACCTGCATAATGAACATTTGTATACCTAACCCTAAATTGTACCCCACATATTTAAAATAAAAAATTTTAAAAAAAGAAAGGAAAATTTCTCATAACAGCCAGGGAAGGCAAACATTTTATGTAGAAGAAACAAAGACAAAGATGGGACTACCTTATACCTGGGTCTTGGTACCAGCATAAATTGCCTCCCTCAAATCTAAACTACTTTCTGTGGAACAAAATGATATCAGATAACTAATTGTATTTTATTAAACTTGTTTTTAGACTCCTTTGCCAATGAGACAGGAGATTCCACAGACTACTTGCTGCAAGCCTTAGAATTGTTCCAATGCTCCCTGCTGCCTCTGTTAAAACTAAGATTCTCAAATCTCTTCCCATCACCTGCCTTTCAATTTTCATGACCTCATGGCATTTTTGGGATCTTCTTCCATCATTCTTTACCTTTTCAGTCTATTCTTGTGCAAAGTCACACAGAGAAAGGCCATGCTATCCATTTCTGGGAAATGGCCTATCTTGGTTCCATTTCTCTAAATGGCCTATTTTAGCAAATTACTATCTGGGTTCTCTGAGATGATGGTTGTGATCTCTTCTACCCAGCAAATTGCATCAGCTATTCTGCACCATTGTCGCACTTCTGGGTCTTGGCCCTGTCAGGCCATCCTAGTGCTGGCTGATCTGAGGCTAGTGATTCTTTTGTGTCTCACTGGAGCTGTGGCACACAGTAGCTGCTGTTAGTCAGTGGTTTTGACTCAAAAAAAATTATCTCTTTTCCTTGCTCTGAAACTGTCCATTGCACTAAATTATCTACTATGGAAGATTTCTGATCTTGCCTTTCACCTCTCTTTAAGGCCTGGTTTAGTGTTTTGCCACTTCTGGGCTTGAAAGAGTAATTCATTGGATTGCTACTTTTTGTTAATCGAATAAGAAAACCAAAAATCAAACTCCAGACCACCTAAGGCTAAATTGTCCTTGTAAACATTGCAGTTTCTTAGCCACAGCAGTTAACAACCCTTCATAGAGAATTATCCCAGCCCAAAGAGTACAAAACCAGTGAAGACCATGAGCTGAAAGACAAATCAATTATTGATATCCAACTTATAGCAAGTAGTTTTACATAACTACTGATTAAGGTACAGATTCAGAACATATAACACAGTGTATTTCATATTTTCCTAATCTTGATCATCTTTTTTTTCCTTAACCATGTTCTCAAAATCATATTTTAAGTTTTACTAGTCAACCTTCCATATCCACAGATTCCACATCAAGGAGTCAATCAACCACAGATTAAAATATTTGGAGGAAAAAAGCAATATGATAAAAAAATTAAAACAATATAGTATAACAGCTATTTACAAAACATTTACATTGTATTATATATTTTAAGCAATCTGGAAATGATTTAAAATCTACAGAAGCATGGACTTTGGTTATATGCAAGTAGTGTACCATAGCACTGCACATAAGGGACTTGAGCATTCAAGGGTTTTGGTAATCTGCAGGGGTCTTAGAACAAATGCCCCACAGATACTGAGGGACAACTGTATTCCTGAATATTATTTTCAGTAGTATGTCCCCTACATATATTTTATCTTATCAGTTCTCCCAAAACTTTCATGAAAAGGCAATATTCCAGGCTATGTGTTCCTTATGCCACAGAATCCGTATATCAGAGACAAGTAGAATTTCACTTGCAAACAGTTTCATCTTTGGGTTTCCAGAGATCTCTCCATTGGAGTCATTAATGATGTCTTTTATCTTCATAGGAACATTCTGGTTGTTCTTTCTTCTCTGTACCTTCACACCAGCCAAGTTACTAGGAGATAAGAAGCTGTTATTAATAGTTCCCCAAAGGTCTCACACCATGACAAATGCTATTTTGTACCATCTCCATTCTCAAAATGCAATAGATGAAGGAGGCAAAGCTAATGAAAGACAGATCTTGAAGCTATGGAGTCTAACATTTTGACCTCTGGTCTAAAACCCTTTCTCACTGGAAAGAAAAGAAACAATGAATATTAAGACTCAAAAGGAAGATGTTGAGCTCAGAGTTAGAGAAAAGCTCACAGAAGTTTAATGTAGAACTATCACTAGCTCTTATATCTACTTCCCATGTCTTCAAAATATATTTTACCTGGATTCTCAAGTTGTTCACATATTTTAAAATTTATTTGCATTAAGGAACTTGACTGTTATCATGTATTGACATAGAATTCAAAGATTTAGGGGTAACAAATAAATACAGTAATTAAAATATAATTAAAAATAAAACAAGCCGGGCTCGGTGGCTCAGCCTGTCACCCCAGCACTTTGAGAGGCCAAGGCGAGTGGATTGCCTGAGCCCGCGGGTTCGAGACCAGCCCAGGCAACTTGGCGAGACCGCATCTCTACAATAACTAAGAACAAAAAAATTAGCTGGGTGTGGTAGCACGTGTCTGTAGTTCCGACTACTTGGAAAGCTGAGGCAGAAGGATCGCCAGAGCCCAGTAGGTCGAAGCTGGAGTGGCCGTGAGTGTGCCACTGCAGTCCAGCCTGGGCGACAAAGTGAGACTCCAACTCAAAAAAAATAAGATATAATAGAAAATAAAACAATCACATCTATAAATTTTGGCTTTATTAGGACAAAAGGAAAATATTGCCCCAAATCTAAAGATTTTGGTTATTATTTCTAAAAGGTTCATCCTAGTATTAGGTTTTACTTGTCTTCTGTATTTTCCTTTTCCCTGTTCCTCTACCAATCCTCATCCCCCACCCCTTTCTTGTTGATTAGTCTTGATGATAAATGAAAGTGAAGTGAGAGTTCCATAACATCAGCATTCGGGGAAGAATTTCTTTCATGTACATCTCTGGCTACACCCTGAACCTGAGTGGCTGTAATTTTGCATTTTTTATATAAAAGGACTTTAGGACCCTGGACTAAGAAAACCGTGACTGTGTTCAAAGACGACAAAATGAAACTCATTTTGTCGTCTTTGAACACCCATTCAGTTTAACTCACAACCTTAAAGACAACAACAACAGCCACAGGGAAACACTTTTGTTTTGGAAATAATTATAGGAGTCTGCAAAGAAACATGCAAGGGAATCTCATGCACTCCTCCCTCAGCCCCATCCTGATGACAGCGTCTCATAGAACCAGAGGACAATATTGTTTTGTTTACCTACCCTATGAATGGAATCTCCCCAAAAGCCACAGCAGGGAAGTTGCCACAAGGGAGTTCCCCAAACCACCCCAAAATAGGGCCAGTAGGGATTCCAAAGAAGGAAGCACTGAATGCCAGGATGACGTGTCCAAGCACTGATCAGGGAGCAGACTTGCAGAGAGCTGCAGCAACCCTCACAAGAAACAGCGAGAGTAAAGGGGTCTTCTACCTAGGTGTATCCTCAGAGAAGGGTCAGGCAATGGAGTTTTATGAGAATCTAAGAAATTTGGCTCAAGGCTGGGGCCAGTTTCTTGTAGTGTTTTGGGAAACATCCGTGAATGTTCAAGGTCCCAGTTCAGGTTCAAGCTTGCTGGGAAAAGCCTGCAGCTGGTAGGTCACACAGCTGTCAAGGCTCTCTGATTTTCTGTCAGAACACAGAAATAAAGGGAATTGGGAAGAAATGTAGGGACCCTACAAATATCACAACCAACTGACATCAATGCAGTCCAAAGAACAGGTTCAGATTTCACTGACTGTATGTCAAATATTGGTTTTGTGTAACCACCAGAACAATCGAGTTACTCAGCTCTACCATCACCACAAGATTTTCCTGTGTACCACCTTTCTCCTTCCCCATCCCTAACTCTAGCAACCGCAACTTTGTTCTCCATATTTATTATCAAGTTAGTTCATATATGTTATATATGTGGACTCATAGAGCCGTGTGTCCTTTTGAGATTAACTCTCTTCACTCAACATGATTTTCTTGAGGTAAAAGTTGTCTGATAGATCTGTGGTTCATTACTTTATTACTGCTGAGTAGTATTCCATGGGATGGATGCCTCACGGTGTTTTTAACCATTTATCTTAAAAAGCAGTGGTCCCCAGCCGGGCTCGGTGGCTCAGCCTGTAATCCCGCGCCTTTGGGAGGCTGAGGTGAGTGGATTGCCTGAGCCCGCGGGTTCGAGACCCGCCTGGGCAAGCAAGACCTCATCTCTACAATAAATCAAAAAATCAGCCGGGC
>CAUYQG010082579.1:0-36985 GCA_963574415.1 Tarsius wallacei
CCTGTAGTTCCAGCTACTTGGAAGGCTGAGGCGGAAGGATCGCTGGAGCCCAGCAGGTCGAGGCTGCGGTGGCCGGGAGTGGCCACTGCACTCCAGTCTGGGTGACAGAGTGAGACTCCAACTCAAAAAAAAAAAAAAAAAGAAATCACTTCAGCCAGGAAGGGAGTGCAACAATGGCTGCCCATCTCTGTGTCTGCACTTCTGTGATCAGAAGTAGCAAACATCAATTAGAATGTATATCCCCAATTTTTGTAGGATAGACTCCTTATTGCCCATCCTGGTTCCTGAAAGCAACATGTCAATTGCTCCAGGAAAACATGGATCATGGGACTGAGGGTGGGGGATGAGCTAAAAGCTGAAATTGACTGAAACTAGTAACAATTTACCATCCAAGCCTTGCCCTGGAAGTTTTAAGCCTTCAATAGAGTCCAGTGTTCCAAAACAGTTACATCAGACAGATCATGCCTGTGCAATTGTTGTCTAGGTGGGTCCTGGTGTTTCCTATTCCACCATCTTCCCCGAATCCAGCAAATCTATTTTGATGCATTTTTGTTCATTGACTCTGATTGTCATGTGGAGAGACAATCTCCAAAAGAGAATGTCTGAAGGGTCAAGTTTTTTTTTTTAAAAACTTACCTTGTTGACAAAATTGATGTTTCATTCTGGCTTATTTGAAGTTTTGTATAAATAATTGTTTTATGACACCAAAGAAATTTGGATTTGTATTCATAAAAGCAGACTGAGATGGAAGATACCATGATTCATCTCAATGGATATTGCAAAAGTCCCCCCTTTATAAAGCTGATATATTTTTGAACAGAATATTACATATTTCTGAATACATGTTTTTTCTCCCTCTTCTTTGTAGTCATTATGTTTCAAACCTAACTCTGAATTCCTAAAAAAGCCAGTGTACCAATTCCCTCAAATCAGGTTTCTTTTTTAAAGGAATTACCGCTTCCTTAAATGTAAAAATTAGCCAAACCTCTGTGCATGATTCTTCTGTTCACCAGCAGAGGCACAATGTGGGTCCTCGATGTGGGTCCTCTGATGCCTGGGTAGCCTCTGACAGCGCATTTGTACTTTGAGCTCAGCAAACTCTGCTCATTAGCATCAGAGAGAAGGTTTTGAGACTCAAGGTAGCTTTAAAAGCTTCGTACCTTGTAAAATCCAATTACTATTTAGAGTAAATGGTGGTGTTAAATATAGTTGTTCCTCTATAAAAGGTATAAAAGCATCCCTTAATTGGAATTGAATGCAGACTCCAAAAAAAATGCATCTTGATTAGAGGAAAAAAAAAATCAAATGAGACTAGCTTCCTTAGTTTCCTTAGTCTGTTGATCTATGTTTATATCTAGATCTACAGCCATACACGCATATTCACAAACACATCTATGTGTATTGTTTATATGGGTCAGAGAAGGGGTGTTTCTAATGACGTTACAATTAGCTGTTTTCTGGCAATTTCTAATTAGAGGAGAGGTGCTAACACAGATTCAGGTTTTGTATTTTGTGTCACTGAGAACATTAAGGTCTCTAACTCCAAATTTGAACATGACTTGGGCTCTCGGTGGAGCTGGGGGTAACCACAATGTAATAAAGGGCCCAATTTCCCTTTTGGGGAAGAATGATATACTGAACCACTCACGTGGTCCATCTTTCATGGCAATCTTCCCCTCGCCCCTTCCCTTTTTGTGCTGGTTGGATGCTGTTTCCAAAAATGGTAGCTTGAGCGTTGAGGCTCATGTTGTGTTGCTAGGTGGCTGGCTTTTCTTGGGATGAACATCTTCCTGGTGATGTCATCTAATTTTAGGCTGCAGGAGATGGAAATGAGGCACCAGACTCACAGGCAGGAAGCAGGTGTCAGAGAATCTGCTTGTTCACATTCTAAAACGCAGCTCAGAGTGGCACTGAGCGGGAATTGTCAGCGACAGGGAAGGTCCAGAAAGGCACACCCTGCCCCTCGAGACAGAATCTGGAGCGTAGCAGAACTGGGCCTGAGGCAGCCTTCACCAGGCAAAGTGAAGTGTCACGATGTTCCTGACCAAATCCCACAGGACCAAGAATCGGGGAGTCAGTCAACAACAAATTTCTTTGAGCATCCGTATTACTAGGTACAAGTAAGAGAAAAAAGGAAAACAAATGAGAGAGTATGGGTAGTGGAAAGGAAGAAGTTTATCTAATTTCAATTTCTTTGATAAGTTTAAGTGTTAAACGACTCCACATTGGAAACCACATTGGGTAATTTAGACGAACAGAACAAGGGTATCACTGAAAATTTTTTGAATACATTTTTGTTAAGAAATAGTATTCTCACTTACCTGTATTTTTCACAAGTTTTGAAAGTGGGTGTAGTGTGTTTTCTCTTTCCTGTTCCTGCTAGGTTTTTTTCTCACTCCTTTCTCCTTCTTTCCATGGAGTCATAATATGTCCCAGGACACTAGTAGCCAGGCAGGTCTTCCTCCACTCTTGTGTTTCCTTCCAATGTTGTTATTCCTCAAATATTGTAAGTGTTAAAGGAAATAAAAAGGACAAACAATCACCTATGACCTTCAGTTTTCCATTTTTCTTTCTTTATAAGACATATTTTTGAAAAATCATCTCTATTGATCCTTTAGTCTCCTAATAAAATAATACAAGTTTATTAGAGAAAATTCAGAAATGATGAACAAGTAGAAGAAAATAATGTTTACTTATAATCCCACAATTATGATCACCATAATAATACTGGGACCCTTGTGGTCTGATTCTGACCCTCAGACTTATCCAGTCCTAGACCATTTATAGATTCAGTTAGAGTCAAATGATGTATCCCCACATGGAGGAACAGTATGGTCTGTGAGACATCACAGAGCAGCTGTTTATCACTCATAGTATGAGCATCTCTCTTCCTCGTGGAGGACAAACTCCTTGGAGTCAAGAAACAGTGTCTGTTCATTTCCCTCCTAGATGCCAGTGCCTTCACAAATGTATATTGTTGTATTTTTTTTCCTGGCTGTCCTGTTAATCAGGACCCATGGACCATTGGAAATGCGATGTCAAACCCATGTTATCTAACTTGCCCAAAACTGTACCTTTGACTTGCTTTCCAAGCATGTTCTTCCATTGTTTTCTGCCTGACTTCATAGATCCACCACTCATCCCAAGTCAAAAACCTAGCAATAATTCCTGACACCCTCCTGTCCCTCACCTTGGACCCCATGCCAATTCATGACCATGAACTGTCAACTTTACTCCCTTACTGCCTCTCCAGTCTATCCACTCCTGTCCATTTTCATAGTTATCCTGGTCATCACCTCTTGCTGGGACCATTGTATTATAAAGCCCTGTGATTGGTCTACCAATCAGCTGGCTTCCAGGCAGCTCTCCACCCTATAGCAAGAATGTCCTTTCTGAATGCAAATCCCAAGCATATCTTCATTACCTTCAACCTTTGGAGACTGTCCAGTTCCCTTGGGGTAAAGATGAGATGCCAAAAGAATGACCTTTGGGATCCTCCATGGTCTACCCCATCTCTTATCTCATACTATGCCTTCCCCATTCTCTTCACTGCAATTTTTTCCTTTCAACATGTAAATTACATTTTAACTTTATTGACTGACTTTTCATATCAAGTTTTAATTTTTAATATGGTTGAATCAGTTAATCTTATACTTTATGTCTTCTGAAATTTCTTGTATTCTCAAGAAGACCTTTATTATCCTAAGATTATACAAATACTCCCCCATATTTTCTCTTATAACTTTGGTTTTTTGTTTTCTTTTTGTGAGCTGGAGTCTCACTCTGTCGCCCAGACTGGAGTGCAGTGGCCGCTCCCGGCCACCACAGCCTCGACCTGCTGGGCTCTGGCAATCCTTCCGCCTCAGCCTTCCAAGTTGCTGGAACTACAGGCGCGTGCTTCCACGCCCGGCTCATTTTTTTGATTTATTGTAGAGATGAGGTCTTGCCAAGCTGGCCGGGCGGGTCTCGAACCTGCGGGCTCAGGCAATCCACTCACCTCGGCCTCCCAAAGCGCGGGATTACAGGCTGAGCCACCGAGTCGGCTAAACGTTCTCTATTCTCTCTCAAGTCTCACACCCAACAGCATTTTTTTCTTCACTCTTCCCTTCTCTCTAGCCTTCTCTCTCTCCATGCCCCTAACCCCTGATCCTCAGGTCCCACGACCCCCTTCTGGTCTCTGGCCCTACCTTCCTGCCTTTCTCATCTTTCTCTTCCTCTGGGGAAGTGGTCAACTCCCTTCCGTTGGCCTCTTTCTGCTTATTGGTCCTTCATCTCACTCACCAAGGAGGGATCTGCATTCAAGTGCTATAAACAAAGGCTGCTCCCTAGGAGGCTGGGGGTGGAAAAGGTTCTTAAATACCTCCTGCTTTTGTTATCCTCATCTCAATCACAAGGGAAACTGAGCCTCAGAGGGTCAGTGACAGCTATAAGGAGGCAAAGCTGGGACCTTTACCAATTCTGAGCACGCGGCAGTTTCCTTTCTCTGGCTCTCAACTCTCCTGAAAAATAAGTAGACATCCAGGGGTCCCCAAAGTTCCTGTTATAACGCAGGATGGAGGGAGGCGGGTGGTGATAACATGTGGAGGAGGAACTAGACTCGAGTTCCAGCCCTGACTTCACCACCTCCCAGCTGTGGGGTCTCAGGAAAGTCACGGTTCCCCTCAGAGCCTTGCCTTCCCTTCTGTACGGGGAGAGTTGGGGAAGTAGACAGTGACCTGGTCCCTAAGCGACCTTCCTGCGGTCATTCTAAGATGCCCCTGTCCCCAAACAACTATCAGCCAACACGTGTAGCAGCTTTCAGCCCTGTTCGAGAAAACAAAACCAAACAAAATTAGGATTCTGGGGTAGTGGAGAGAAAGTGTTTCTGCTGGAATGTGGGCTCGTTGTGCACCTCCAAGAGCCAAGCCCCCCTTCCTTAAGGAAGAGCTCCCTTCTCAGCAAAGTCTCTTGACAATTCCTTGAAGCTAAAATTCACAGCAAGTTTTCTCTTCTGAGCGCCCGGACTGCTTGTCTGAGAAGGGAAACAAGCTTTTTGAAAGAAAAAGCCCCAGGCAACATTTTTTTTTATTTTTTATTTTTCAGGGTCCTGTTTTGAACATGCAGGTTTTGATCTTTCTAAACTTAAAGCCAAGACTTCAGAGAAGATGAGGGCCGGTCTAACCCAGAGAGCCACGAGCCAAATGTCAATGTCCCCTATACCCTGCAACGACAAATTGTGGACCTGCAAGAAACTCCAGCTGTATTTCTGGTGCTAGATAGAGAAAGCCTTGTGGGGAGGGTGGAGGAGGCTTTGTCTTACTTTTGAATAAAATTAAGATTTCCTTGTTCCTAGCAAAAAGAGGCATATGCACAACATACTACCAAGAAAATGAAATGAATTTCTAGAAAAAATCAGTTCTCACAAGAGGTCTCTTGGTTTCTCAGTCTCTCTCTCTCTGTCTCTCTCTCTGTCTCTCTCTCAGTGGTCGATGCAACTCACACTTTTATGTGTACATGAATCATTTGGGGATCTTTTACAATGTATATTCTAATTTAGTAGATCTGGGGAGGGGCCTGAGATTCTGCTTTCTAACAAGCTCCTGGGTGGTACCAAAACCGCAGACTGGGCTCACACTTAAAGAAGCAAGGGCGCAGACAATAAAAGATAGTTTAGTTTAGAAAGCAGTCTGGAGGTGGGTAGGTGTGGGTGGTTTGCAGCTCAATCACGTTAGGGTGCTTGGGCAGTGTCTGCGATTCTCCTGGTCATGAGATGGCTCTAAAGAGCACGTCTGATCCTAACAGAGGAGGAAAAGGACTCCTTCCCCATGTATTTTTCCTTTCACCAGAAGGGAAACAATTTCCCCAGAAGGCTTCCAGGAGACACCCCTTCGTCGCTCATTGGCCAACACTCTGTCACATGGCCACCTGGAGCTGCAAGGGAACCTGGGAGAGTGTGCCCTTGGCAAAGGGGAACAAGATTACCATAATGGATGCCTTCAAGAAAGAAAGGGCCATGGCTGCTGGGTAACTGTCCAGCAATCTCTGCCACAGCCATTTTGCAGATGCTAGAAGCTACCCCATATGCTCTGGTCTACTGGGGGCCAGTAGTAAGTGTAGCAGAAAAAATAGAGAGATCGTGACACCAAGACTATTATAGGAAGTGGCACTTTATTACGCTGGCCATCCCAGTGGGCCCGAGGGTCTAATGCGTCCAAGTCGAGCGCCCCAGAACAGGAATAGAGTGGTCTTATACCCTTGTTTAGGTGAGGGAGGGGGTCGGGTTGAGTGATTACATACTTCCTTTGGAATTTTACAAGGAAGTACTCAGAAAAATTAGATTTTTCAAAGAACAAATAGTTTCCAGGAACTGCAGTCTTGTAAACCGTCATCTTCAGAAGGGGGGTTTTGGATAAGTCTGTGAACTAGTTACTCTTTTGCATTTCCAAGAGATGGCCAGTCTCTGGCCACTTGGCCTTTCTTAAACAAAACCTGCCTGGCGCCAGGCCGGGCCTTTAAAGTTGCAATTTGCCTTTAAAAGGAAATACCTCTAACTGCTACCACCGCCGCCCTCCCTCCTGCGGCTGGGCTAGTGGGAGATATTCAATCAGTCCAGGTGAGGCCAACTGCTGATCCCGAACCAGCTACATGTGTTTCTGTGTTTATTCACTCAATCATACAAGAAATATATTTGAGCATTTGCCGGATCCTGCCACAGTAAGAGGGAGGGTATGCTTTCAAAATGGAGTGAGTAGAGGCTGTGGGGGGCAACCCTCATCTGGGGACACAAGTGAGACATAGCCCAGGGGACCCTCACTGGGGGATACAGATGACCTGAAGACCCATACTGTGGGACACAGATAACCTGGGAATACAGGTGGGACGTAGTCCAGGGGGCCCCCCCTGGGAGACACAGATGACCTGGGGACACAGGTGAGACTCAGCCCAGGGGGTTCCATTGGGGGACATAGGTGACTTGAGGACACAGGTAGGACAGACCAGGGGATACCCACTGGAGACACAGGTGATCTGGGGACACAGGTGAGACACAGCCTAAGTGCTTCCATAGCCAAGCCAGAGCTCCAGCCCTGCCACCCCTGCTGATCAGACAAACTGGAGCCAATGCAAATGACTCAACCAGCCTCTCCCCTCCCCTCTTCTCCAGGAGCAAACACATTGTGTTTCCTGGTATCCTGGATACCACATCAAGGACATAAAGCCAAGAAGTGTATCCGCTGAGCCAACTGTGAGCGGTGCCAATTAAACTTGTCCCTCAGACCGACAGAGCCCTCAGTGTGGGGAGCCAAGGCATCGTTTTTTCCAGAAGCAATGTGCCACCCCTCCGTTGCAAGGGTTACCATGGAGATGCTTTCTACCTGGGCCTGCTTTGAGTAAGGTCGGAAAAAGGACCCACATATTTAAGCCAAACCAGAAAAGCAGCACAAAGTAAGGCCCAGCAGGCAGAAGGCAGGTGGGTTCAGGAAGTCTTTTCCTGGTGTTCTGGTGGGTTTTGCCTTCTGGGGCACCCTGGTGGCTCCCGGTGAGGTCTTGTGGAAAGAGCCCAGCTTTGGAGTCAAACTGGCCTGGAATTCAGCCCTGTTTCTGCCACTGACCTGCTGTGTGACCTCGGGCAAGTCATTGAAGTGCGTCGATTTCTTCATCTTTAAAATGGGAGGAGAAGCCGGGCTCGGTGGCTCAGCCCGGAATCCCGCACCTTGGGAGGCTGAAGTGAGTGGATTGCCTGAGCCCGCGGGTTCGAGACCCGCCTGGGCAACTTGGCGAGACCTCATCTCTACAATAAATCAGAAAAAAATTAGCCGGGCATGGTAGCGTGCGCCTGTAATTCCAGCTACTTGGAAGGCTGAGGCGGAAGGATCGCTGGAGCCCCAGCAGGTCGAGGCTGTGGTGGCCGGGAGCGGCCACTGCACTCCAGTCTGGGCGACGGAGTGAGACTCCAATTCAAATAAAATAAAATAAAATAAAATAAAATGGGAGGAAAGAAGGGCATACTCCCTAGAACACAGGGTTGTTGGGATTAAAATGAGACTCTGTGTGTAAAGTGCTCTGTGCGGTACCTGGTGCAGAAGTCAGCAGACCACCAGTCTAGGGAGGTGTAGAGGGTTTGTGTCTGAGGAGGGCCTGTCTGGATGTGGCTTTATCAAGTCAGACAGACAGACGCATGCATGCTGACTGCAGGTAAACACAGAAGCTCAATGCATCAATCTGCCTTGAGAATCCTTGTCCCGGAGCCTGGGCATACTCCAAGTGCCTATTCAAGTCTCCCTGGCAGCCAGACCCACATCCAGGAACCAGCGTGGCTGGCTCTCCAAGAAAAGTCCCAGGAGACCAGATTGCATTAGGATTGGCATGGGCAGGCAGGCAGCACTGGCTAGGCGCATTCACAGGGTTTGGAAATCATGGGATCAGAAGGAAGGGACTTAGAATAATGGAATGACCAATGGTCCCATCTCGCCGTCAAGATGCCTCTGCTCCAGAACAAGAATCACCCATGTGTCCTGGTTGTAAAGCTCCCTGAGATCTCAGCAGCGAGCCACAAACTCTCCCCTGCTGCCTGCGCCCAGCTCACCCTGGGAGGCGTCAGTCCCGGCCATCGAGGCAGAAAGGATGCAGCCCAATGCCCATTCTTCCCTGGGAGGTGCTGCCCACACTTGCTTCCACGCCTCTCTCTATGGGATCATGGTTGAAAAGCCTTGTCCTGATGTGCAAGGAGAGTCCCTGGATCCGCCCAGGAATCCACCTGGAAGTCCAAGCCCAGGAGTCCCTCTTTGCTTTCCAAGAACTTTGCACATCGCTGATCTACATACACTCTGTGTGTTGGTTGTGACTAGGGCTCTCCGTGAGCAGGCTTGTTTATCTCATTTCCAAGTTCTTGAGGATATCTCGATAACCACCTAACAGGCATCCATACATGGCAACAACCTTTCTCTTTCACCTTCCAGCATTTAAAGCCAATGCTGGGTGTCTGGAGGGAGCAGAGAACTACACATGCCTCTCCAGGATCCTGGATTAGATTGACATTCCTTCACTGGTGGACACAACACGGGTGGGTTCTCAAAACCACAGGACAAGCCTGGGACATCTTCCTGGAGCATCCTTTGTCTCCATGATGAATGTGTTCATTTTCTGGGGCTTCCCTAACAGAGTACCATGAACTGGGTGGCTTGAAACAACAAAAATGTATTGTCTCACGGTTCTGGGGTCTAGAAGTCTAAAATCAAGGTATGCATAGGACAAGTCTCTGGAGGCGATCCTTCACCTCTTCTTCCTGGCCTCTGGTGGTTGCTGGCTTTCCTGGTGTTCCCCGGCTTGCAGCTGCAGCTCTGTCCCTGCTTCTGTAGTCACATGGGATTCGACCTCATTTGTCTGTCTCTGTGTCTCTTTTCTCATCTCATAAGGACACCATCATATAGCCTACCCCATTCCAGTGTGATTTTATCTAAGTATAACTAATTACATCAGCACTATCACTGTTTCATCAAAAGATCACATTCTGAGGACCTCCGTGTAAATATCTAAGGGATGCAATTTGACCCATAGCGGTGTTGCAGGAAAACAGAGAGACTTGACATCGAGGCTATCTTAGGAAGCAGCATTTTATTGGTGCCAACGTGACTCAGCAGGCTAATGCTCCAAGGCTAAGCAACTGGAGAAAGAGGAGAGAGGTTTTATATGTAGTTTAGATAAGGGAGGGGGTCGGGTTGTAGGGCTATGCGTTTTTCTTTGGAATTTGCAAAGTTGTATTTAGCAAAACCAGATTTTCAAAGAAAAAATTGTTTCCAGGATATACACAACAAGCAGGGTTGTAAACCGATAACTTCACAAAGAAAGGATGGGCAGGGGCGATAAGGTTGTGAATCGATTACTATCTTGCACTTCCAGGAAAGCGGCTTGTGGCTATTTGGTTTTCTCATGTCCCATGTCTAGCAGGTTTGGAGTTTGCAGGTTGATTTTTAAAAAGGAATAATGTTAACTGTTTTTAGCCCCTCTCTGTCACAACAGTAGTGACTTCAAACATGTTTTATGTCTAATCCAACATGGATATTTACAGGACTAGAACACAAGACCCTCACACCCACAGCTGGCTGCTTTTCTGTGGACCCTAGAGGTCCTTCCTGCTCCTCTGTCTTTGGGGGTTCTTTGAGAATAAGCTCAAAAGACACAGCCTAGGGCCAGAAGACCTGGTCCTCTCACCTACCTTGGACAGGCCACCCACCTTCTCAGCACCTCATCTGAGTTGAGGCTGAAGCAGCCAAAACATGTAAACCTAGAATGAGTAGGCATGATGACTCCCATGCTCAAACGTGCTTGGATCCTCATGAGTGGGTTAGGAGAAATTGTGAACGAATTTGAAATAGGCAGAAAGAATTCCTGGTGTCCTGTCTCGTCAACCCTCCAGGGTTATCTGATTCTCTAGGTGCCTGTGCCATTCATGGTCTTTGAGTAACTCGGCAATCCTGTAAGCTGTAGAAAACTTAAGAGTAATGCAAAAGACTCTAGTCCCCAGAAGCACAGATGAATTTTGTCTGGTGGCACGAAGCTGATATTGCCCTGTGGGTGTTGGCCAGCTTTTCATCTGTAATCATATGCTTCATAACAATATTTTGGTCAAGGACAAACCACATATATGACAGTGGTCCTATGGGATTATAATATCATATTTTTTCCATGGCTTTTTTACATCGAGATACGCAAATACCATTGTGTTTCCATTGTCTACAGTATTCAGTACAGAAGTCTGTGCAGATACGTAGCCTAGAAGCGATAGGCTAGACCATGCGACCTAACTGTGAAGTAGGCTGTACTATCCAGGTGTGTGTAAATAACATTCTACGATGTTCGCACAACAGCAAGATCACCTCACGACCCATTTCTCAGAACGTACCCCCAGGGTTTCATGACACATGACTGTATTTCTAAATTCATATCAGCATTTCCGATTGCCTACATATGTATGTTCTTTGAATGCTCCTTTGATCTAGCTGTAGCATGCAGTTGGTTTTATCATTAAATGATGAGTTAAATAAACTTCACATGTTTTCATGGTGTGTTTTACGACAGTCACGAGTTTATCTTTTTAAAATCATCCTTTTTAACAAGGGCAATAGGGCAAAAGGATTCTGAACACACAAGTTCATGGGAAGTTGAAAGTGTATAGCCATAAGCAACAACAATGATACTGTCAGAACTTAATGTCTCGAGGGAAACTCTGGCGCCTCAAATGAAGTCTAGAAAGGATTTGCCAGCTGGGCAGGACGTGGGTGATCTGCAAGAGACAGGTCTTCAGGTGGCCAGCAGGCTGCCAGTAGGCCAAGATCCCCCCTAGGCCCCACGGATGGCTGCATTTCAGTCCCTGAAGTGCAGAGTGATGAGGTTAGGTCTGAAAAATAACAAACAGGGTCATAAAAGTGTCACTGCCAGCTGTACTGTCAGGCCGGGTACATGCCAATTGGCTGGAGTCAGTTGCCGAGACGTTGCTGACAGCCCTGTTGGGCAGAGGTCCAGGGCCCAGGCCACGGTGGGACTGTCTGGCTACCTGACAGACAGACACTGTCTGCCTTGGACCTGGAGGGATTCCACCCACCTGGTCATCTTCCCAGATGGAGCAGACAGAGTCCTTGGTGCCCCCATGGAGCAGCAGGAGGGTCTGTGCAGAGGGTGGCTCTAAAGAGGCATTTCTGACTCCAGAGTCGAGGTAGAGCAGGTCCTTTGTGGCATCCTAACTAAAGAGCCCGTAGTCATGGTCCACCAGGGGCCCTCCTGCAGTGCTCCACAGCTTGAGACAAAATGTGCCGGCCTGATAAGGTTCAGATGTCAGGAACTCTTGTCCATGATGCTGTGCAAAGGCCCTGGGCCTGGGCGTGAGGTTGACTTGGGTTTGAGTCCCAACTCTCCCTTTTGCCTGCCACATGTGTTCACAAGAGGTGCTTCACTCGATTCCTCAGTTCCTAATGGAAGCATTACAATAATGTGCAGCCAGTGAACTGTGGGGTTTACCTGAGAGCATAGGAAGTATGCTGAGAACAGCGCCTGGTCCAGAGTGGACCAAATCAAAATATCAGTACCCCCTGTTCCTTCTTGCAGAGAGGGAAACAGAGGTCTTCTGTGGGGTCTCAAAGCACTAGACAAGATTTGGCCAATCCCTACAAGTCATAAGACCCGAGTTCTACTCCCTAAAATGAAAGGGTCTGAACCAATATGGAATCCTAGCATTCAATACTGCCATTTTTCAGGACCGAGGAAAATTGTCCTGCTTTTCTAAGAAATAACTGCCAAGCTTCAGCAAAATGCTGTTCCTACTCTCTCTCCCTCTTGACTGTCCCCAAATAGAAACTTTACCATTGGACAGGAATTTCTCGATGAAGCAGAAAAACTCTGAGGGCGGCTGCTCATAGCTCTTTGCACATAACTTTCTATAATCCCCACTGCTCTCTGAACAACAGACAGAATCCCGGCTGCATTTCCAACATTGTGTTTCCAGCAAGGAGAAACAACAACCCTTCCTCCCCTCATTAGGCTGCTTGGTCGTCCTCTGGCCTCCAGGAGCTGGAGGGGGTGGCCCACAGGGCAGGTGCAGGGCTTCAGCTCTCCAGAGAAGCCAGCCACAGGTCGGCGTGGACAGCTCAGCCTATTATTCCAGGTGATGGAATTCTCTGGCCTCGAAAGCTCATCTCCTCCGTTCTGCCAAATGAAATACTAAGTGAAAAACATTGCAGAGACTCCAAGGGAGGCCGGGCACAGTGTGTCCTGAAATAACTCCTCAGGCTGCAAGTCTCATAACTCTCCGCCCTGAGCTCTGGAAGCAGCATCAACTACAGGAAAGGCCCAGGAATGCGATTCTTTTTTCTCCTACAAAGACCACGCTTTTTTTCTGGAGGTCATTTCTCCCTTTGATGACTATTCAAAGAATGCAAGGAGAGGTAATATTTTCTTTCTAAACATTATGCTTCCAGACTTTGGGCTAAGACGATGCATACAAAGAGTCAACGATATGCTGTGAATATGATGTGATCGTCTAAAAGCACACGAGAGATGTCTTCAAACGCCCCTAGAAGGTCCCCCTCAAGAGCTGTTCCAAGTGCGTTTCAAATCATTTTGTTAATTGTAACCCACGAGTCCACAGGATTCCCCTGCTTCTGAGGACCTGGTTAAGACCTGCATGATCCTTCTTCCATGGTCTGTAGAAACCTACAGTTACATAAACGTTCTCAAGGCTACTTCCAACCCTCAATTTATGCTTTACCCCCTTCCACCTCCTCTCCTGCACACTCCCAGTTGCTCACTGAGCCAACCTCAGATGACTGAGTCCACACACACACACACACACACCACACAACTCTTGTGTGGCATGTGTGTATTTATAAATTTTGAGAGTAAACGGAGACAGGGAGAGAGTGTCAGGGCACACTGTGGCCCGTTCACCACAATAGGCTCCATCTTTTTGGCACATAGACTACATTTCCCAGCTTCCCTTGCAGTTGGGCTTGACCATGTGACTTGCCTTCAAGCCCAGGAAGGGGAAAGCAGAAGTGAAGGGCCATGGTCTAGCCATACGGTGGAATATTCTTCAGGATTAAAAAGAAACAAACTACTGACTTGTGCTGTGTCGAGGTGAACCTCAAAAACATTATGCTAAGTGAAAGAAACCAAACTCAAGAGGTCACATATTGCATGATTCAATTTGAATGCTATGTCCAGAACAGGAGGAAAGAGGGAGTCACAGTTGCTTAGGGATAAGAACAGAGATGAGCAGGAAATTGGCACAAGGGAGTGGGGAGGGATGAAGATACTCTAAAATGGATTTATGGTGATGGTTACACCACTTGGTAAAATTAGCAAATAGCGTTGAATCGTACACCTGAAATGAGTGATGTGCACAGTATGTACAATGCACCTCAATGCGGTTGTTTTTAAGAAGTAAGGAAGTCTTTTCCAGTCCTGATCTGGGAAATCTTTCCACGTGCTCCACGCCTTCCATGCTGTCATGATGGAGACTAAAAGAAAGGACCCTGGGGCACCAACTGACTAAATGGAGGCAAGCCAAGCCCGGCCTTGTCTGTGAACTAGAAGTGAACGGCCCTAGGCTGAGCCAAGCTTTGAATTTGGTTAGAGTAACTGCCTCCAGGAGCTCCCCATGATTCCATGGCAACCACGCATATTTCCATTTGAATGGCGCTGTGGGTCTTTGGCTACTCACCCTGGATTCCTGTTTCTTGGCCAGAAGCTTTTTAAGTCTTCCCCACATCTCACTGGGTCCTTTCTTCACTTTCTCCCTCTCCCTCACCCCTACCTCTTGAATTGCTCTCAGGGATTCCAGGTTCTTCTGTATGCAGAGCAGAACTGTCAAGAAATAACCAAGCATAAGGGATTGTTTGGGGTAAACTTGACAGAGATATAGGAGGAGAGGGACTTGGCCTTGTGGGTGTTGAGAATGAGGGGCTAAGCTTATGGGTGGAAGGCTAAGTTTAGGCTTACAGGATCTGCTGGAGGTGGCTGGGTGGAGCTGAGACCACTCAGCTCCCTGCATGAACTAGGAAAGGGAAGAGATGCAGGTAGATGTGACCTGGACACACTGGGGACACCGACCTCTTTCCATCTCCAACATTCAGGTTTTTCTGCTTCTCCAGAACCAAGTTGGCACGTGGGCGGTTGGAGTCAAGAACACCTCTTTGAGTTAAAAAGGAGAAAAGGTATTGAATATTAATCTGGGAGAGAGATGGAAACAAAGAAACGCCTCAAAATATGCATGTCATCTGCAATAAGCAAAATAATTTTTCAAGCGTCACTGAAACTGTGGAGGAGAAAAATCCTGGAAAGTTTTGTGGCATAAGCCATGACAAGTGGAGGCTAACTGTGCAAGCCCCATTGTTACTCACTGAAGGAGCTACAATGGCTTGGGCATTTTCTTTATTCTTTGCACAGTTGCTGCCAGGTTTCAAACCCTGCAGAAGCCATCCTACTCCCCATACAGCATGCCTTCCCCATCCTTTTTCCCAGTTCTGCCTTAGGCAGCCCTTGCAAGGCCTCACCTGGATGCCCACAACCTCCTCCTAACTGCTTCTCCCGCCTGCACCCTTTCCTCCCCCAGTCTGCTCTCCACAGCCAGCGTGATCTTTTAAACATACTTTTATAACCATATCATTCTCTTACCTAAAATCTATGAAGGCGTCCCTCTGCCCTCAAGACCAAGCACATTTCCCTTAGTGGAGCAGGGCCACCCTATTCAGTTATTCAGGTTATATACCGCACAAGTATGGGGTGCTCTGAGACACATCTGTACCCTGTGTTCCTGAATGTAACACGAAGAGACTTTCAAGGTCCTTGGGTCCCCAAATCTCTCTGGCCTCACCTGCCACCTTCTTTGAAAGGCACTTTCTGTCCAGTCTCTTAGAATCCCCAGTCTTCCCAGACCTTCTCCTGTTAGGGTATGGATAGGGAAAGGAAAGACGGAGGGGGCACAGAACTGCCAGAGCCAGTGTGCCAGAGTTGCGCGCTGGTATCCAGAGATCTGAGTAATGCAAAGAATTGCAACACACAAAGTGGTGAAAGAAGAAAAGATTTATTTAAGAAAAGTTCAATTCCCACAGACAGGAAGTGGACCTACACTCCAGATGAGTGTGGCCCAATAGTCCCCTCGAGCTCTGGCTTAAATCCTTTTCTTGGAGGTGTTGCGATCAGGTAGGTGTGACCACCATGACTTCCTTATCGACCATCTGTGAATGTCTTGGAGATCCGGTGACACAGAGACCCGCTAACGTCCGCCCACATTATCACAGCCTCTAGAGAAGGGCGTGATAAGGATTCTCGTGCTCCTGAACATTCCTGAATAACATTCCTTAGAGGTCATGGAGGGTGCACTTCCCCTTATCTCCTATGCATTCCCAGCGGGCAATGTTGGGGGATCCTTGACTTCCCTGTAGACGAAGCCCAATCTACTGGAGATTGAATCCCCATCCAGTGGTCCTGGGATTTGCATAACTTTTGTAATCACAAGTTTTGTGATCAACATAACTTTTTCCCAATTTGTGAAGTCTTAGATCTTGTAAACTTCTTTTACAAAAGTCATGAGACACCTCCCATGCCTGGCACCAGGAAGTCTGTTTCTGAAAAGACAAAGTCGGCAAGGTTAATCTTTACCTAAAGCATGTATTTCTCCAAAACATAGCTTCTACTTTCTCATTATTGTATTAGGGTTTAAGAACAAGATGGAAAATGGCTTCCCGCTCTCGGTCTGTCCTTTCACCTCCCACCTCCCTTTCTCATCCAGATATTTCCCATTCACCCTTCCGAGCTCCGTTCAGCATCACGTCCTCCAAGAAGCTGTCCCTGTCCCCTCACCCATCCTTTCCTGCAGCACCTGTGATGCTGTTTCTCTAATGTCCATGTCAAAGTACAGATCTTCTGCGTGTGACTGCCCTGGAAGCTCCCTAAGGAAGAACGGCCGTGTCTCAGGAGACATGAGGTGAGGCTTGGACTGCTCCTCTGGTAGGGGTGGGTGGGGTCGCAGAAGCAGAGGCACAGATCATTGATCATTCCACCTCAGCCAGAAGGAAGGCCATGAGGGGAAGAATTCTAAGGGAAGCCAAAGGGAAACTGAGGCAGACAGACCTAAAATCCAGGGTCAGCATGGGAAAACTGAAGAAAAGATGGCAGATTGCTGCTGAAGATAGTCTCAGTCCTCCTCTCCTTTCCCCACCTCTGCACCTCACATTTCCAGCCAGGCCTTCCCTGGGCCACAGTCTCTGTCCCTTGTTCACCCTGGGGGCTGACAAGACACACACTAATGCAGCCTGGTACAAGTGCCTTGGGAGGGGCCTAGGGCAGGTGGCAAGGGTTCCTATGGGCAGGTCTCATGCAGACAGCATCACTGCCCTGTGGGAAATAGCGTGGGCCTAGGATTTTACCCAGCACATCATTGTCGCAGAAAGCAAGATTAGTGGGGCTGAAAGATCCAAGGTGAAGAGGGTCCTTTAATCCCCTTGAAGTTAGATGCAGATACCCAACCCGGCTTGAGACACAACTTCCTCTCCTAGGACACTTGGCCCATGAGTGCTGGCAGGGAGCTTCTCCAAGAGGCCTTCCTTGTTTACTTACCTGTAAGATCCAATAAAGCCCCCTAATCACAGAGATGAATATGCAGAGTCATGGAGATCCACCAAGAGCAACCAGAATCTTCCATCCTGCTGGAATGACAAAAACCCTACACGGCACTCCAGCCTGGGCGACCGAGTGAGACTCCAACTCAAAAATTAAAAACAACAACAGCAACAAAAGTCCTCCCGATGGGTCTTTGCTACAAAAGCTCAGATAATTGGGTCCTCTTTAAAAGGAGCTCTTTCCTTCCATATCCACCCAGCAAATATTCAGTTGAGATTCCAGGCCAGGAAGGTTCTGTGAGGTGGGCAATAGGAACTTGGGGGGCTTGCAGAGGTGCAGGGAGCGCCGCACAAAGACAACCTCATGCTTGAGGAAGCCATGCTCTTGTTTTGTTTTGTTTTAATACAATGGCCGAATAAAAAGCTTTTTGTTCTATACTGGCTTTTAAATCTTGGGCTTTTTTTCTTTCTTTCTTTAAATGAGTAACAGACCACAGTGGAGGCATTTTGTTATGTATATTAAATGCAGACATGGCCAGAGAAAACAAACGGGAAGGCAGACATAACACAGACGTGTACACCCATGCTTGGACACGTATGCATTAGCTCATTGTCCCCTCAATAAGCCAGTTCCTACAGTCTTCTACGATGCAGAAAAGAGAGTGTTTTCTCTCTTTTTGGTCATAATTTTTACCTTGATTTTTCATTTTTTAGCTTTAGAGTTGTGGGGTTCACATGGGGATTTACAACATAAGTAGGTTGCGTGCGGGTGAAGCTTGGGCTTTTAATTGTCCCTCTCCGCCCCCCCATAGAGGACCGAGTACCCAGTGTGTTGTCACGTGCCCCCTCCCTCTGCTAGCAGTGTTTAATGTCCTCCAATCAGAAAGGGGAGTGTTTTACAAACCCTTTCTCAATTAAGGGGAAACGCAGACACGTGCCTTTCTTCCCTCCCTCTCTGTATGAATTGACTGGTTTTTCCCTCCTGGCATTTGACTATTTGTTGATTAGAGGGGGGAAATGGATATTTAAAGATGTCACAAATAAGCAGGCGAATATGCCAGGAATGTGGAGTTAGAAATATCTATGTTTGAGGGTCTCTGCCACTTACTGCTGAGCAGATGACTTCACCTCTCTAGCCTTGATTTTCTCATCCATAAAATGAGAACAAGAATACGAGAGTTAACTTGGAAGGCTGAGGCAGAAGGATCACCTGAGCCCAGCAGGTTGAGGCTGTGGCGGCCATGAGCATGCCACAGCACTGACAGAGTCCTGCTCCCACAAAGTCGAGGGGTTCCCAAAGGTGGAGACGGCGTCAGTGTTTGGGGGGAAAAGAGAGAAAGGGGGAAAGAGAGAGAGGGAGAGAAAGAGAGAAACTGGACACCTGTTATGAGGATGCAGATGCCATTTATTGGGAATTACAACAGGTCTTTTATCCCCAAATTCTGCACAGTCTCACATGTCTTTCATGTGAACACAAAGCCAGGTGAGGGGCATCCCCCACCCACCAAATGTTCTTTTCAGGTAAGAGGAAGAAAAATCCCATAACAGATGTTAACCTTAATCCATGACAGTCTAGCCTATAAACCCTTTTCATCATATGAATCCGTGACTGACCTATCCTATAAACCTTTTTCATCCTATGCTTATGCTAATACCAAGTTAAACGATACTATAGAAACTTAAATGCTTATTCTACAACCTAAAGCGGCCCATCCCAGAATGTTTGGAATGTGGCACAGTCCAAAGTTCACAGTGGGCTACCTGCAAGTAACCTAGCCATATTCTTTCAACAAAATGGCTGTCTAAGCTTATATTTCTAAAACTATATTCTACAATTTACACCTTACTCAACTTCAATAAATCTTAAAATCACTACCCAGAAGCCTGTGACTAGTATGAAGGCTCTTAGATGTGACCCGAGTTTGAACTGTAAGTTGTGTGAAAGCCAAAACTGCAGTTTGTGGAACCCTAACACTCAGTGGGCCCCCGTGGCCAGCTCCCAACAGCTGGGGACTCTGGTGTTAGGTGCATACATATTTAAAATTGTTATGTCTTCTTGTTGAATTGATTCCTTTATAATAATATAATAGACATCTTTGTAATTTTTTATTGTTGTTAATTTAAAGTCTGTTTTACCTAATATGAGAATGACTACTTCTGCTTATTTTTGGTCTCCATTTGTGTGGAATATTTTTATTCACTCTTTAACCATGAGTATATAGAAGTTTTTATGAGTTAAGTGAGTCTCTTGAAGGCAACAGATATTTTGGTGTGTTTTTTCAATCCATTCTGCCAATCTATATCTTTTTTAGTGGGACATTGAGACCATTTACTTTCAGAGTTAATAATGATATGTAAGGTATTATTCTATTCATCATAGTGGTTGTTATCTGGTTGCTTTATTTATTTATTTTCTCTATTACGTTGGCATTCCATAAAGCCTTTGAACTTTATGTTTTCCAGAGTTTTTTTACTAGTTTACTTTGACCTTTTGTTTCAGTATTTAGAACCCCTTTGAGTATTTCTTGTAGAACTGGTCTAGTGGGGACAAATTCCCTCAATGTTTGCTTGTCTTTGAAGGTCTTTATTTCTTCATTTATGAAACTTAGTTTTGTGGAATACAAAATTCTTGTCTGACAGTTATTCTGTTTGAGGAAACAAGATGGGGTCCTAATTCCTTCTGGCTTGTAGGTTTCTTCTGAGAAGTGTGTTTTTAGTCTGATAGGTTTACCTTTGTAAGTTATTTGATGTTTTGTCTCACTTCTCTCAAAATTCTTTCCTTCACATTAACTTTGTGTAGCAAGATTATTATATGCTCTGGTGATGACCTTTTTGCAATAAATGTTTTGGGAGGTTTGGGGGCTTCTTGAATCTAGATATTTAGATTTCTGACATGGCTGGGGAAATTTTCCCCCATTATTCCGTTAAATAAACTTTCCAAATATGTTGCATTTTCTTCTTCCTCAGGAACACCTATGATTCTTAGGTTTGAACATTTTACATAATCCCACATTTCTTGGAAACTTTGTTCCACTCTCTTGATTCTTTTGTCTTTATTGTTGTCTGATTGGGTTAATTCAAAAGCCTTGTCTTCAAGTTCTGAGAACCTTTCTTCTACTTGCTCTAGTATACTATTAAAAATTTTCACTGCATTGTGTACCTCCTTAAATACTTCTTTCACTTCCAGTATTTCATTTTTTTAAAAGGTGTCCAATCCGTTCAAGAATTTTTCATCCTCCTCCTGAAAAGTTTTTTTTTTTTTTACTTTCTTTATGTTGGTTTTCAATTTTCTCCTGAAATTCATTGATGAATTTTGTCATCAACTTTTTGAATTCTATGTCTGGAATTTCAAACATTTCATTTTGATTAGGGTTCATTGCTGAAGATTTGGTGTGGTCTCTTGGGGGTGTTGGAGAACTCTGTTTTTTTTTTATACTGTCAGAATTATTTTTCTGGTTCCTTCTCATTTGGGTAGATAGTTCTTCTTATCTGAGCTTGGCAGGGAGTTGGCATAGACATTGTAGTGTTTCCTTGGTTATATATTCCTTGGTGTGGTGAATTTCTCAATTGACAGATGTAGCAGACCTATACTGCATACCTGCATTGGATCATGGAATCCAGAGTGGCTGAAATGGCTTGAAAAGTGGTGTTAGCTGGAGTTTGGAGTCAGGTCTTTCCAAAAGCAGAGGTTTTATAGTATCTAATGTGGTGGGCTGTACTGTTAACCTCTGGCCAGGAGGTGGTGCTTTTTGGAGAAAGCTTGGAGAAATGTCCAGAGAAGTACCCAGCCAGCATAGGCTGATGATGTGGCTTTGGGGATTTTCTAAATTTTCTCATCTGTTTTGAGTTTGGGGGGTATTGCAGGAGAAATGAGCTGAAGCACCCCACAAGTATGCATTCTTGGCTACTCCAGTTGGGATTAGGAGTACCTCTCACTCCCCTTATAAATTATTCTGTTACGCAGAACAGGCACAGAATAATTTATAAGGGGAGTGAGAGGTTGCTATGGCAATGTGTCCCACCTGGCTCCCACCTTTGCCTCAGGCAATCTGTAATCTGAATGTCAATATGCAGCCAGCCTCAGAGCTACAAGTGTTCTCAGGCAACCCACCCAACCGGGAAATGTCTGAAGCTATAGAGTTTGCCCTTGGGGCTTGTTCTTTCCCAGGCTGGTTATAAAGTGTTGAGTTCCTGGAATATGATGACTGGAACTGCTCAAGGCTTTCTTCCTGCACCACATCACAGCAGAATATGGCTATGGGAAAGCCAGATTCCCATGAAGAATTGGGGTCCCACAAGGCTCAGAGAGCCCTGTAATTTTGTGACAAGAGCACAGAATTCCTGAATTCCCCACACTCATATCCCTCACTGTATCAGGAGGATGTGATGGACTGTGATGGTGCAGGCAAGAGTCTGATCAATTCCAGCCCAGGTTGGTGCAATTTTTTCTTCTTCTTCTTTGCTCTAAGTCATTATTATCACTCCTTTGGAGACTTGCAGCATATGCTACTGTGTCTGTTTCTGAGTACTGAGAAAGCTCCATCTTGATTAACTTTAAAGGAGAAACTCACCCTAGCTGCCTCATGTTGGCCATTTTAATTCTGTCTCCTCAACATTTTACTTATAAATACTTATTAAAATGTGAACTAATTATGTTTCCAAACTAAGAATCCATTCTGTTAAAAAAAATGTGTAATAGGAATATGATAAGAGTTAGCAATATGCTAAAAATGGAATTAAGGAATGTGGTAGTCACTGGAGTTACAGATTTGTAAACTAAAATAAGGGCAATTTTTTTAAAGTATTGATTCAACTCTAAATGGATCAGAGACCTAAGCATAAAAACTCAAACTATAAGAACCTTAGAAAGTACAGGAGACATTTTTATGAAAATTGGAACGGCAAACAATTCCTGATCAAAACCTCAGGTGCCCATGTCATAGAGATAAGATAGACAAGTGGTACCTTATCAAACTGACAAACTTCTGCAAAGCCAAAGAAACCATCAAGAGAGTAGGGAGATAGCCCACAGACTGGGAAAAAATGTTTGCCAACTCTATGTCTGACAAAGGCCTAACATCTAGGATCTACAAGGAACTCAAATGTGCTGAAAAAAAAAAAAACAAATAGCCCCATTACAAAGTGGGCAAAAGATATAAATAGACAGTTCTCAAAAGAAGACATATAAGCAGCCAACAGATACATGAAAAAATGTTCATCCTCACTAGTCATCAAAGAAATGCAAATTAAAACTACACTGAGATACCACCCAACTTCAGTCAGAATGACCATCATCAATAACTCAATAAATAACAGATGCTGGAGAGGATATGGTGAAAGGGAACACTTCTACATTGTTGGTGGTAGTGTAAACTAGTACAGACTCTATGGAAAACAGTGTGGTAACTCCTAAAAGTTCTAAAAATTGACCTTCCATATGACCCCACAATCCCCCTACTGGGAATATACCCTGAAGAACTCAAATCACTCTATAAAAAAGATGCCTACACATGTATGTTTATCGCAGCATTGTTCATAATAGCAAGAACATGGAACCCGTGCTGCTCGTCCAAAGAGGACTGGATTTAAAAAATGTGGTATATATACACAATGGAATATTATGTAGTCATAAAGAAGAACAAATTCATGAACTTCTCAACAACCTGGATGGGCTTAGAGTCTATAATACTGAGTGATTTTTCACAGAAACAAAGAACTGAATATCACATGTTCTTACTCATAAGTGAACCTTGAACAACTATTGTAATACTATAAGAAAAGGATTGACAGTAGCAGGAAACTGCACGGGTATAGGGAGTGGTGGAGCAGTGGGATTGGCAGTAGTGGGAAACTGCCTGGGGAAGGGGGGCATACCTCATCAACAAGGGTACCTGCACAATGAATATTTATATACATAACCCTGAGTTGTACCTCACAATTTTAAAATAAAAAAATTAAATTAAAAAAAAGTATTGATTATATTGTTGTGAACTCACAGAGACAAAAAAAAAAGAGAAAATAATTATCTTTTATTCACTTAAATATCTTAGCCTTCATAAACATAGCATGCTATGGGTTAATTGTGTCCTCAAATTCATGTGTTCAACTCAGTACCTCACAGTATTTGAGGGAAGTCAAAATGAGGCCATTAGGATAGGTATCATTGTAAAAAGAGAAAATGCGTACAAAAAGAGAGACATCAGGTTGGGTGTACACAGTGGAAAGACCAAGTGAGGATATAGCTAGAAGACAACAATCATCTGCAAATCAAGGAGAGAAGCCTCAGAAGAAACCCAATGTGCTGACACCATGATTGTGTACTTCCGGTCTCCAACCTGTGGTATTGTGTTATAGTAACCTTAGCAAATTAATACGGAGAAGTACTTAGAAAATTGATCTTCAAAAATCTTCTGTTTAATTGTGTAATGAAGAAAGTGAGAAAGAACTGAAGTGGAAAAGTTAGTGGGGGAGAAGTGCCTATTGATATTCAAAAACAAAATGGAAATTCCTGGAAAGCAGTCAGAATGAGATAAAACTCAAACATTAAAAGTCCAATTTACACAGTTGAAGATGAGAAATTCTACTCTGAGAAAATGCAGAATGTATATAATAAAGAGATTCCCAAATGACTCTTGTGGTCTGCTTAGAGTACCACTTTGCCTTTGTTTAATTTTAGTTTTAAATTTTAATTTTTTCCACTTATATTTTCACATTCCAAAATATAGAATTGATAGTGCATGAGACCTCACTGGGATTTTTTTAAACAGCTTCTAGCTTATGGAAAAATCTCCAGAGACCTTAAAAGTGCTTCCTGATCCAAGCCCTCACAATTTCTAGGCTGTTTACATTGGAGATTATATATCTAATCCATATGAATTTGCTTGCAAACTAAAAAGGATATTTGATTAATATAGCACTGAAAAAAAAATCCCAAAAGAAACTAGTGACCTTATATATGCAGATTTCTATTCAGACAACTAAGATCTTTAAACACTTCACTCAATAAATGGTATGAAACAGTCCTTCTTGGTGTGCATGCATATATGAATTTAAAGGCCACAATTTATGAAAACCCTCTTGTAACAATATCCTTCAGGAATTGCTTTATAGGAGCAAGAGTGGGGACAGTAGTTCTTTTGTGAAAAGAACAAAGCTTTATGCCTTTGTCTGCAATTTTGAAAACGTTATGGTCAACCTGCTTTGGATTCCCATTGTGCTCTTGACACAATAAATCAAACTGTTATGAGTCAGATGTAAATCTTGTCAGAAGGGAAAATCAACTGAATGATGGAAAACCTGGCTCAGGTTGGATAATTACCTGGTTCTTTCTGTCAGGAGGAAGAGATTTGGAAAAAGAATAGGGTTTTTCCCTAGAGGTAAAAAAGACAGCACAAAAATTATGTTTTTGTACATTGAGTAAGCTCCAAGTTGCCTATTTTACGCTCAATATTTCCATCACCCATATGCACATATCATTCAGGTCCCAACTGTAAATTTTTTAATGTTAGGATAAATTAAATGAGGACAAACATACATGAAACAGGAGAGCCCACTAGAATATTTCACAGGTTATTTGTAAATGTAATGAAAATATGCATGTAGTTAAACAAGGGGAAGAAATTGAGAGTTAAAGTGTATAGTTTCTACAGACATGCTCCACATAGGACTCTTAAGAGTAAAGCAGCTATAATACACCAAAAGTTGGATGGAGTATTAAGCTCAGAGAGCCACATCAACACTGGCACATGAACACTGAGGAACACAGAAAGTTTTAGTGGATTTGGCCAAAGTATAAGTGTTGGAAAAATAATTCTCAAATCTAATAATGCTTTTGAATGTAACTGGGGGAAGGTAGGTATGCAGGAGGTGAGGACACCAGTGATCAAAGCTGTTAACATCCTCCGGCTGATTAAACTTCTAGATGCCAGCCGGGCTTGGTGGCTCAGCCTGTAATCCCACACCTTTGGGAGGCTGAGGTGAGTGGATTGCCTGAGCCCGCAGGTTCGAGACCCGCCTGGGTAAGCAAGACCTCATCTCTACAATAAATCAAAAAATTAGCCGGGTGTGGTAGCAGGCGCCTGTAGTTCCAGCTATTTGGAAGGCTGAGGCAGAAGGATCGCCGGAGCCCAGCAGGTCGAGGCTGCGGTGGCCGGGAGCGGCCACTGCACTCCAGTCTGGGCGACAGAGTGAGACTCCAACTCAAAAAAAAAAAAAAAACTTCTAGATGCCATCAAGGAGGTCTGTATGACTTAAGAATTATTGTACTTTAAAAGAAAAACAAGTTTCTTAATCTTGTGGGCAGCCCCTCAGAGTTAAGATACAAGGTTAATCAATTATGGTGACTACTGTCTAACAAAATGACTACATATAAGCACTCATGCATGGAGAAAGGAAAGGAGAAAAGAAAATAAGTAAAACAAACACTTTATGATTTTTATAATATAGACGTCATTACAAAGCCAGTAGAGTATTACACATACTACGTTTGGGTCACCTAATTTGGATGTGTTCAGAGAAACATCTAATTTTGACTCTATAATTGTTAAATGAAAATAAACACAACTGGAAGCTAAACATGTCTTTCTTAGACTCATAGGGTGTTAGCTATAAAATTGGGACATTTATTTAATGTATTTTGTGTTGCAGACACTAAAATGACAGTGCAAAGATCAATAATCTTTGAAGCTTTTTCCAGGTTTAACTTTCCCTTCTGTTTCATCTTTAGATTTAAAGTCACTTTTTGTATATCAACATTATGCAACCCTCACTAAGAAAAACATGCATCTTTGTATATTGAAATACTGGTGTCTGTGGGAAATTGTGTATGTTTCTGAGAATACAGCACTCTCTGTAAAAAGTAAGTTATCACTCCTGCCTCACAAGTTTGGTATTGTGAAATTATACTCTTGCTCCTCCAATCAGGTCATCTCTTGAAGAAGTTGTCTCTTTCATGTCGTAGTTCAAAAAACAGGGAAAGTGGAGCAGCTGTTTGTAGAGAAGAGGGCACCACAGACATCATTCAAATTGATACTAATTCCTCCAGAGTGATCTATTGAAGTGCTAATGATACAGGCTCATAGCCTCTGGCCTAAATGTTCTGAACTTTGCTTTCTTTTAGAAGAAAGCAAAGTTGGGCAGTAGTCAGAAAGCTTTTGTTAGACAGTAGTCACCACATGATCACCATAGAGTAAAATAAAAGTTATAGCTATTATCCTTATTTTATGCAGCAAATATTTTTTATGGGGCAAGTTCCTACAAGAAATTATAGCAAAAGGGTAAGGGGACTCTTTTTTTCTTATTTTAACAACAAAAATAAGTGACCACCTTCTGGAAAGCCTCCAAGAATAGTCAGTTCTATAATTTCTTGGGTGCTATTATGTTCTAAGTTTATTGATGAAAGTTTTTGTTGTCCTCAAGGGTGATTTTTGAATGAAGAAAGTCTATTCAGGAATTTAAGCAATTCGTATTCAATTTGTGAAAGTTTCAGTTTCAAAACATGAGCTCTCTCTTAAACTTTTACAATGAGTTTGCAAATTTTTGCAGACTCTGTAGAAGTCTAGCCTATTCTAACAAACTTTGAGGTTGAGTAGTTTTGTTCTCATCTACAAACTAACTTCAAAGTTTCTGTTTCAATATATAAACATAATTTATATATTTCATACATTTGATTTGTTCCTTAAATTTTTATTTTCAGATTTAACAACTTACCGAGTACCCAAATAATTCCTATAAATAGAAATAAATAGAATTTACAAATGCAGTTAACCTGAAGTTCTCGTATATGTTGCAGAACATGAGTGCATTTAAACAGATTTTAAGATAAAGTGTAATATTGAATCAATTACTCACATTTTAAGTTTGAGTTACAAGGTAGTTATTCCAAAAATCAAGTTCTCTTAAACTTACTAGAATATATAATTGTTCATTTGTTCTCTAGCTTTGGTTTTCTTATTTGTAGCTTCCTATTATGCATATGTTGGTCCCTCTTTGCTTATTCTCTATATTACTTTCTCTAACATCATTTTAATCTCATTTTAAATGTGAGTTTTTTCACATTTCCATTTTACATTTCTGATATGACATTCTCTGTAGTGTTAATTGCTCTTATGTTACACATACTTCAAACTATATTTCTGAAATAATTTTTCTCTTTCACTTCCAATTCTCTTTTGGCTTCTCTCTGCTTTTTATCTTTTACTTTATTCAAATATTTCATTTTTGAGTTTTAGAAATTCTGATGTATACATATTTACATTTAATCTGAAAAATATTTTAAATTATTTTTAAATGCTAGTTCATAGTTTTTATCTGTTTGGGGTGTATTTTTTTCCTTATAATTTCTTATCCATACAGTAATTATTCTGGTTTTTTAAAATATAAGATTTGCCTTAAATCCTTTTCTCTCTCTCATATTTAGGCGAGATATGTATTCCTATAGAAGATAGTTCCTGTGTGGGAATAGGAGTTGTTGAGACAATCTCTGGTGCTTTCTCTTCTTTTCTAATTATGTCTGACATCATTTGAACTTATTATTTATAAAATATGCTTATTTATAAAATATGCTTATTTTTTCTTGCTCATTTTTTTTTTTTTTTTTGTCTTTAGATTTCCTATTCTGTTCGATTTGGATTTGACTTCCACAGATTTTATTCTGTTGAAGGACCTTATCATAGAAGATAATTTCAGGTGGCAAATTGCCAGCATTTATAAGGGCAAGTGCATCTTGAAACTGACTGAATTTCCAGTGATCTCTGTGCATTTATTTTGGCCATTATTCTCAAATTCTGCCATTAAAGTTTCTGCATATGTTGGGTATCCCTTCATTTGGAGGTAAATATCTGTGGCTATTTATGTTTCTCCAGTTCTCAAGGATATAAGAAACAGTATCAGTTTAGGTTCTCCAGAGAAACATAATCAATAAGATATATATATATAGTTATACAAAAGATTTATTATGGAAATTAACTTATACAGATTTGATGACCTAAAGGTCACACAATATGTCATCTTTAAGTTGGAAAGCCAGGAAACCTAGTGTAAGTTCTCTGTATGAGGTTAACAATGGAGGTTTGCTGGTATAAGTCCTAAAATCTGAAGACCCAAGAACCAAAAGCTTTGATATCTGAGGGCCAGAGAAGATGGATATGCCAGCTCAAGAAAACAGAAAGAATTCTCCCCTTTTCTGTTTTTTTTTTGTTCTCTTTGGGTAGTCCTTCAATTAATTGGATGATAGCCAACTACATTGGTGCGGGTGAATCTTTTTTACTCGGTCTACTGATTCAAATGTTAATACCTTTTTGAAACACCCTCACAGACAGACTCATAAATGATGTTTCAGCAGCTATCTGGGTGTTCCCTTATTCAGTCAGATTAACTTTCACAGGAGCCTTTTGTCTTTTTTTTTTTGTATTTTTGCTATAAGACTCAGTTCTATTTGATCTTTTTTTTTTTTTTTTAACAGTTCTATTTTTGTTTGATAGTTTATGGCTATATTTCTTACTAGTTTTTTTTTAAACTGAAAAAAAAGTTTTACTTTGTTATTTTAATTGAAAGATATTCCAGAACATACATTATCAAATAAGGGAAAGTAACATTGCACGAGTCTTGTTTTCTTATTCCTTTATGTTCTGAATAATTCTTATCTACCCATTTATAGATTATTATTTGTGATATGTTCTATGTAGGTTATTTCATATTTAGGCATTCCAACTTCATTACTGAAGATCTTGTTTCTTTTGAAAATTATTTTTATACCAATTTTTTTCGTGTGTAGCATTCTCTCACAAACCATTTGTAAACTCATTGCTTCTTCAGTAAATTATATTGGTCTAGTATAGCTACCATGCAAGCTTTCATTATTTATTAAAAAGGCTGATTATGAGTTTGAACAATTTGTAAGTCATTGACTTTTTCAGAAACTGTAAAATAGCCACAAACCTAGTCTAATAAATTTGATAGTTGTTAATCTAAGTTATAGTTATCTGAACTCGTGTAAGCGATTTGTATAGCTGAGTACTAACTATTGAAACATATTTTTTGATTTTAGTTTTTATCTTTTTTAATTAAATCATTTAAAATGGTGTATTACAAATTTCTTGAATTATAATAATATTTCAGTCCTTTATTGTCTTAGAAATATTTATTCATTCATCAAATACTCAAGGAGTACCTATCATTTGCAAGGCTTGGTTTGGAAAACAAGGAATGTGAAAAGTGAGATTTCTGATCTGGATAGGTTATAATTATGATACATTACTTGAATCTAGTACAGATGAAATTAAAAATATTAACTTTATCTAATGTGAACCAGAATACTCTTTTGAATGTGATTTATTGAGTAATGATCTGGTTTTGGTAGATTTTTTGCCACTTCCATTTTTATTATATGTATTTTAAGAACAACATTTTGAGCTATATTACTTCCTGACATGAACAGGTTTATTTTGCTGCCTGATATATTGAGTCAGACATCAAGCAACTTTCCCTTAAATTTCTCTGACTTCTTTACTAACACAAATTATCTTACCTATTACTTAAATTTGTATTAAATCTTGATGGTGCTTTTCTTATCAATAACTATTTTAATCCAATTCTAACTTGCAATTCTTTCTGAACTCAAACAACTAACTTTTCTTCTTAAAGATGAAAATTGATTCATCTCATTTAACTTAGTATAATGGCTGGCCTTATTTATGAGAAAATAATGATTACTTTTGGATTTCATGTTTTATTTTAAGTGACTTTTTATTTATATGTCTTAAATATTTTTGGAATAACTAGATCAAATGAATGACAAACAAATATTTTTAAATGGCATGCTTGTATTAAACCTTGAGTTCCACATAGTTTTACACACCAATGACCATGGATATAGACATTGAGCAATGCCACTGAAGTTGTTAGATAACAGAATGAAAGTCCAAGAGATAAGTTTTATGTATAATGACATTTCCCCCTAGTTCTATTGAGGTTGATACAAAAATGTATATAAATAAGATGTTCATATACATTATGAATGTATATTTGCACATAATTATAAAATGTGAATGCATACTCTTGTATACATTGTGAAATAATTACCACAATCAAAATAATTAACACACCAATCATTTTGCATAGTTACCATTTTTTGTATGTGTGGTGAAAATGTTTAAGATCTACTGTCTATGTATAATTACTTTTAAAAGTACTACAAAGCTTCATTTAAGAACAAATATTTAGTTCCCAAAATAACAGTCACACACACAATACAATTTTGAGTTCATTTATCCATCCAACTAACCTAAGAAAATTCAAAAATTAGCAATAAAGAAATTATTAAGTTTTCATTTTTATCTTCATTTTTAGTTATTTAATATAAATAGAACAAAATGCTGTGTTTTAACATCTCTAGGTATCATCATTTAGATTTTCTCCAAAGATACAGTTTCTTTTCATTAACCATAATGAATATCTCTTTCCTCTAGAGATACCCATAGCAAAAAATATAGGCAAATTGTACCGCTTGCCTTGATTTAATTTCATATTTTTGAGTTCAAAGATGAGTATTTTGTATACTCAGAGCAAATAAAAAGAATGAAAGTTGTATGAATTCCCAGCCATTACTTTTCAAACCCATTAAAACTGCTTTTTAAAAATATATATATTTTATTTTATTTTAAAGTTGTGGGGTACAAGTCAGTGTTGCATACATAAGTGGTTTAGGTACTGGTGAAATTTTAGGCCTCCCATTGAACCTCACTGCACCTGGATTGGGATCAGGCACATTTATTGATGTTGTGTGCTCCCTCTCATTGGCAGTGTGCCATTATTGCTAATCCCTTTTTTGTAGTATTATGCTAGATGTTCAGGGTCCACTTATGAGTGAGAACATGCGGTACTCAGTTATTTGTTTCTGTGATAGATAACTGAGTCTGATAGACTCTAAAACCATCCAGGTTGCAGTTCATAAAGTTCATAAATTTATCCTTCCTTATGGCTACAAAATATTCCATTATATATGTGTACCACATTTTTTAATCCAGTCCAGGTACGGAGAGTGCTTTCACACTTCTATAGTTGTTTATTTATTTTTTTTTGTATATTATTGCCCAGTCTTATGGATTTCTAGCATATACACATGCAGATTTACTTGGCATACAAAAAGAGTCAGAGGTAACTATGCAAATTTATGGAACTCCTTCTACCCATAACTCTCTCCTCTCAGGAATTATACCCTGTTGTTCTAGTCAGTTCAGTCTCCTTGAACTCAGACCTTTGTCTCGTCAAATCAGTGAGCATGCCTGGTTCTATTTTCCAACATGACATAGTGAAAGATGCCTTCAGGCAGAAATTCTGAGCGATGGTAGGGCTCAACTCCAACATGCTCTTTATCTTAGGGAATACAATTCTGGTCCTGCTTATTTTCTGATATCTGCAAATTGTTTCTTTTAAATATTGTTAATTGATGAAAAATTGTATATGTTTGTGGTATATAATATGATATTTTGATGTATGTATACATTGTAGAAAGGCTAAATCAACCTAATCAGCATATGTATTACCTCACATTCTTTTCTTTTTAGTGTGAGACAACACTGAAAATTTACTTTCTTAGCATATAAGTTTTTTTCCCACATACTGTATCAAGTTTTCTAGGCATTTATGTCAGAAAAGTAATTCCAGACCTTGATAATCGCTCATGAATACAAGTGGAAAGGCTATACATCACTTTAATACAGTTTTAACTTTTATAAAACAATTTTCTCATTCATGCTTACATATGACAACTCTCTATTTGAAACACTAAAATGGCTATTTAACACTTGTATTAAAAGATACAAACTGAGTTACTGGGTTTACAATGCACTTCAAGATCAGGTTCATGCTTACTTCTCCAGCTTTCATTCTAACTACATCTTAAATTGACCCTATATACACCCACTTGGAGTTTGTCAAGTAAATCTGGGACTTTTTCTCTCTGTTAAGTCTATTTCAATTGTATTTAGTTTATAGCATCCCTCATTTTTCAAAAATCCCTTCAGATTTCCTTTTCTCAACATCTGCACTCTTTATGAGATACAAATTTAATATATGCATAAAGCATTTAGTGTTTACAAACTGAGTTTTCTACAACACTACAAAATGTTGAGATAAACATCTTTGTCATGAATCTCTGTATTGCCAAATCTCTGTACTGCCAAGTTCCCTACTCAGTGTCTTGCAAATAGCATTCTACTTCTTTTATTTAACTGTACAGATGTCTTAAGTTAGATTGTAGGAATATACAAGAGGGTCATTTCAAATCTGAAGAACTGACAATTCTCAAATTTAAAACTCATGAATTCTTATAGAATGTAGATCTAGAGGACTTTCTCAGTTGACTTCAACTGAAAAAAACATAATTTAGTGGATCAAAAAGTAGCAATTTTATTATTTCTCATGATTCTGTGAGGCTGTGATAAACTACAAGGCCTATTTGGCTGGAATATCCAAAATGGCTCATTCACAGAGTTGGAGGTTGGTCCAGTTACAGGGGGCCTCAGTTGGGGCTGTCACGCAAAACACCTCTTCTTAACTGTTTGACCTTTGTATGTGGTTTGAGCTTCTCACAGAGAGGTGACTGAGTTCTAAGAGGCATACAGTGAAAATTGGCAGTCCTTTTGAGGCTGGATTTGAAAATTCCATACTGTTATTTGTGACACATCCCACTAGCAAGGCTAATCATAAGGCTTACACAGATTTAAGGGCAGATGAAATAGTCTTCACTTGTTGTTGTGAGAAGTGGCATATAGGCACTCAGAGGGAAGGAGTCATTGGGGGTCATTCCTGGAGACTAGCTATCATAGGGAACTAGAAGAAATTATATTACAATTTTTTTTCTTTATCAATTTAGTTTTGTTGTTGGTTTTATGGAGGGTACAGGTCTAGAGTCAGAAAGACTCAGAAATGTTGATGGTTTGCATTAACTGGGATCCCTGATGTGGCAGCCACAGCATCACTTCTTATCTATTTGAAACATTTGTATCATTTTTTTGGAGAACAAAATCAGATTAAGCATTATATTCTCAGATGTTATTGTAGATTTTTATCTGTGAAACAGTTTTTTCCCATTTATTCTTGTTACCCATTCTTTGCTCTAATTTTACAGGTTTTAAGAGTGTTATTTGCTATTCTTTATCACAAGGAAGAACTTTAACAGACGATATCAAAATGAATTTACACTAAAATAAACACAATTTCAAAAGTATATTTGACATATTTTGACAAAATTAGAAAAAATGTGATTTTTTAAATTTATGATTTAGTCATCCTTTCCAAGATCTTCATGATTCAAATATAATATACAGGTACTATTCATGCTTTAGTTTTAAAAACAAAATCATGACATTGGAAGCATCAATGAACTCTAAACCGTGTGCTCTAGTTTAATTGAAAAATATGATAACATATTTCAAAACAAATTGTTTTTTGAACCAAAACTTTCAAAAATACCGTATCTCAGGCATCTAATAATATATGTCTGATTTAAATCTAGTAGTAAAAATCAATTATTCCATCCATAATGGAATATACCACAAATATAACTTTAGATAAAATAAATGTATTTTTTGTTTTGTTTTTTGCTTTCTTAATATTATTTTCATTTTATGTGCATACTTGTTTACAGATATTTCTTATCTTAAACTTTGAAAGATGATCATATATCATCAAAAGGAATTTTAATGCAGATAGTAGCAATTATTATATTTCTTATAGCTACCCATTTCGTAATGAGGATGACTTAGAAGCTTACCTCTAAATATCTTGGTTCCTGAGAAAATATATAACTCAATCAGACTCTTCAGATACAGACATACATTTATATTAGGTAGAATATCTTCTAACTAGGCTACAAAAAGTAAATTAATATGACTAAAATCATGTACATTTATTATCTTACCTTCAAAATGTAAATTAAGAGAGTTCTTAGAATTTTTAATACTGTGCCAAAGACATCATTAAAAACAAAAAACATAACATCGGAAGCATCAATGAACTCTAAACCCGTGTGCTCTAGTTTAATTGAAAAATATGATAACATAATAGAAGTTCAAAATAGATTTTTATGGAATAAATTAAGAATCTGTGGATTAGCAATGTTGATTTTAAGAAATGGAACTTAATTAGTGAAATTCAAGAATTGATAAAAGTTTGTGAGTCAGATAAACTATTGTAAACACACTTCTACATTTATATGGATAGGCTATAAGAATTTAGTAGGTCCTAACATTTTTACCACTCAGAATGCTGAATTCTTAAGATTACTTTGGAAATATTCCCATGTCCAGTCACCCAATAAAAAAGATGGTTGTTCCCTCATGCCTTTTATCAGATTAACAAAGCTCAGCCAATACAATAGAGTCATGTGACCTTGAGCAAATCCTTTATGTAAAGTGGATTTATTTATTTACTTATTTATTTTGAGTTGGAGTCTCACTCTGTCGCCCAGACTGGAGTGCAGTGGCTGCTCCCAGCCACCGCAGCCTTGACCTGCTGGGCTCCGGTGATCCTTCTGCCTCAGCCTTCCGAGTAGCTGGAACTACAGGCGCACGCTACCACGCCTGGCTGATTTTTTTATTTATTGTAAAGACGAGGTCTCCCCAAGTTGCCCAGGCGGGTCTCGAACCTGGGGCTCAGGCAATCCACTCACCTCAGCCTCCCAAAAGCATGGGATTACAGGCTGAGCCACCAAGCCCGGCTATGTAAAGTTAATTTAAAGAGTGATGTGTTCTTGCTAATGTGTACCAGCTAGCATGAACCGATGGTTAGAATCTTTCTTCAAGTTCCTCATTCAGAGACTAATATTAGTTATTTAAAATCGTCCAGGGTAATAGTAGCTACATCAAGGAAATAAGAAAATGCTAGATGTTAATTTTTGTTTTTGGTGTTTGTATGTGTTTTCATTGAGCTATCTTATGAGCACACAACTGATTTAAAGCAAATAATTCAGAGAAGTGGGATACATGAAGGTATACAACAGACGAAACAACTGATAAGCTTGTATACCTGATTGTTAAGATATGTTCTAGGTGTGGCATAGTAATTTGGTCTGAGACTTGCTTTAACAATTTCAAGTTTGCAAGGAGGAAAAATATACCCCTTAACAGGGTAAATTAAAATATTAATGACTTATTATTTGTATAAAAGCAAAGCAAAACAAGCAAAATAAAAATAAACAAAGCAAAAAGCTAGTAACCATGAACAACTAAACTGTCTTGGAAGTTCTTAAATCAACTTCCCTGGGTGGTGGATACTCAAATTAATTTGGATTCTGTTAGCAAGAGAGAAGAAAAAAGAGATGTGATTTGAGTAAGCAACCTAAAAGTTTTTACTAAAAATTTAAATCTATCCCTCTTCACATATAGTGTGTATATATGTGTATATCTATCTATCTATCTATATGTCTAATATATTTGATTATACATATACATATACATATATATATATATGTATATATATATATATATATATATATATATATATATCTCGGATAGATAATCTGAATAACAAAACCAACCGATACTCATTTTCACTATGCAGGAAACATGTTGGCTCAGTGTTGACTAACATTGAGTTTGGTTGAGCTGTGCCTTTCAAGGCGAAGCTCCCTCTAGGCTTGGCTTCTCATCATGGGTTGGGCTTAGGTCTGCAGCATATGAGTTCCTTCTGTGTTCCAGACTGAAGTGGGAACAGCTGACTTAGGAAAGTTATTCCTATATGATCACAGATCTGTAGGAGACCTACCTCAGCAAATAAGCCTATGACTAGGCTTTGACTCTTAACACCCAAGTAAGTATCTAAAGCAAGTATATAGCCAAGATCCAAGTGAAGGACTGGAAAGTATAATCCCACCATGAAATCAAAGTTCAGATAACTCAACCCAATATTTAAAAAAAAAAACAAATTAGGAAATTGCACTCTAAATTTTATAAAGATAAACATGTACAACCTGTCATCTATGCTTGGGATTTGAAGCACAATAAAATTCACTTAAAGTAATAGTCAAACAACAATTTTAGAAAGCTGGAAGTCTCTTGGCTTGAAAGAACATTTTACAAATGTATTTCAACTTACAACATCAAAATTAAATAACCCACTTCAAGTATATATTAGGAAAACTCACTAAAAATAGGTGTTTCTGCCTCAGTCTGAATTACTATGATTCTGTCCTGGACCAGAAACAAAGTATGTTATTTCTCACAGCACAGCAGGCAGCACAAGTTTCATATTCCCATCTGGTCACCTTGCTTTCAAGTCCCATGGGAGGAAGCAGCAATGTGGAAGTTTACCCAGGCAGGTGCTGTGCACACATGTGTCTGAGTTATCTCTGAGACGTTTTGAGCTTAGGAAACCCCAAAGCTCATCAGGAGACTGGTAGAAAATATGCCTAACTCTTGCTTTTGAAGTAGAAACTCTCTTTATTATATTGAACAGTAAAGAAGTTGATGTACTGATTTGAAAAAAAAACACTATATCTTCCTAGGAAATTTGCCATAAAAAATCCTTGAACTATTTTGAAATTATTCAAATACTTTATTTTATAGAGGAAGTGGAACAGAAGATTACTCCCAGGAAGGTATATGTTGTGTCCAATTTGACAATCACATATCATTTATTTAAAATTCATTAAAGAATCTTCAGAACATAAAAAATATGAAAATAAAATTCTGCATTCCCAATTAAGAAAAATAAAGTGTTCAAGCCGGGCTTGGTGGCTCAGCCTGTAATCCCACGCCTTTGGGAGGCTGAGGTGAGTGGATTGCCTGAGCCCGTGGGTTCGAGACCCGCCTGGGCAAGCGAGACCTCATCTCTACAATAAATCAAAAAATTAGCCGGGCATGGTAGCGCGCGCCTGTAGTTCCAGCTACTTGGAA